>CATIWF010023471.1:0-83814 GCA_949630135.1 Balakata baccata | reverse complement strand
CCTGATAGAGTTTGAACTGATACAACACCTTTGCCTTTGACATCCAACTTTCTCCCATCACCAAGCTTCACTTTGGAAGAATATGTTCTGTCCAAAGTTCTAAAGTTTTTCAAATTAGCTGTCATATGATGCGTACAACCATTGTCAATCATCCAGGCATCAGTGTTTTGACTTGCAGCAAAACATCCTTCAGCAGTAGCAGCAACAAAAAGTTTCTCCTCCTCTGCTTCAGATCCTTCAGTGACTTGAGCAGGCTTAGCTTGATTTTGTTGACCAGCATTTCCAGGACAAACCTTTTCAATGTGTCCAAATTGTTTGCAAGCTTTGCATTGGACTCCAGGCCTGAACCAACAGCGATTTTCAGTGTGATTAGTCTTCTTACAATGAGGACAAGGCGGAAACTTGCCTCTTCTGTTTCCTCCTTTGCTATTCTGATTAAATTTCTCATCTTTACTTCTCTTTGAATGAGACCCTTTCTTTGTATCATAGGGATGCAACAAGTGCATTTTCAGTTGAGCATCTTCTTCTCTTAGGGCCTTTCTTTGTTCAACAGCTTGTAGAGCTTTTATAAGCTCTGTGAGAGAGAGCTGAGACAAATCCCAAGTATCTTCTAGTGAAGAAATTTTTGCCTAAAATTTTTCTGGAAGAGTCACCATTACCTTCTCCACAACTCTTCTTTCTAGTAAGTCCTCACCTAGCAACCTTACTTGATTAACACCTTTCATAACTCTATCAATGTATTCCTTCACATTCTCAATCTCTTTCATCTTGAGAAGTTCAAACTCCTTCCTTAAATTGAAGATCTGCATTTGTCTTGTCCTTTCATTTCCTTGAAATTCTGACTTCAGCTTGTCCTAGACTTCTTTTGCTGTTTTGCATGCCATAATCCTTATAAAAACAGACTCATTAACTGTTGAATGAAGACTGCACAGGGCTCTATATTTTCTAGAGACCTTTTCTTCATGCAATTTGAGCTGATTGAGTGTTGGATTTGCCGACAATTCAGTTTCAAAGTCTAATTCGACAGCTTCCCATAGTAGCAGACCCCTGAGATATGCTTCCATCTTCACTGACCACACGTGATAATTTTCTACATTGACGATTGGAAGGGAAGGAGCAGAAATACTACTGCTTGTAGCCATCACAAGCTCACAGGTGTTTATGGTTTTTTAAGTAAGGTTTACTTGCTTGTTTTCTCTCACACTCAGTCCCATAAAGATCAATTTAGCTCTGATACCAGATGTAGGAATTCTAGTATTCAAATAAACAGAGAAGAAGATGAAAAAATACTGAAAAAGGGAACTCAATTTTCATTTCTTCAAAAACATATATATACTGATACAAAAGGTGAGAGTCAATACCAAATCTCCACAATTTAAGGAATCTTGTTCCCTTGTCTACAGCTTAAAATAAGTTACACCACATTTCTTTCAAACTTCTAGTACATGCATTAACTACATTACAAACTATCAAAAACAAAAGAAGAACAAAAAGCTGGTGCATAGCTTTGTATCAGTAACAGTAAACTTCATCACTTTTACTCTTCCAGCTTTGGCCAGGCCCCAAAAAATGAATTAATAGAACCATTGGATTATAAACTTTTAATCTCATCCGTTGAAAATGAATGGTTGATATTAAAAGTTAATAATCCAACGGTCCTAAATAATCAAGTGTAATTTACACCGGGTGCCTTAGAATTGCTCAATAATAAGTATGAGCAAGGTCAGAGGAAACGTTTTACAGATTGTTGACAGCTAAGATGTATTAATGTACATGTAAATCATCAAAATAAATAGACAAGGTAAAAGAAAGTTCAATACAGAAAAAGTTAAACTAATATAGCCAAATTTAATATAAGAATATCCTCTTATAAAGACATGGAATAGCTCCAAACCTCTCTTTTGTGCACATTAATGCAAGTTCACCTCCAGCGATATCTACTATACAAGATTACTGGTGGTGGCACCGCCGGCCCGGCTGCCCACAAAACGCCAGTGTTTATTATTCTATATTACTAATTAGTTTTATATATAAACGTACTATATAAATATGTGATTAATATTAATTTCAATTTTTAAATTCGATCGCAGCCTCGGCCTGTAAATAAGCTAAATCTCTCTCTATAGGTAACAAACATTTTCTTCATGTTTCAAAAAAATATCTGGCTACTCTTTGGTGCTTGTTTGCTTGGATTTCTTTTTCTTCATGATTTTTGTGCTTCTGATCAAGGTATATATTTCTCTTTCTTTCTTTTCTTTTCCCCGTTATATGATTTATTCACTTTCTACTTAATTATCATAATCCTTAATTTTCCCTAAAATTGAAAATATATATCTTGCAAGTTTTCTTTTATATGTATATATATGATTGCGAAGATTCTATCAGGGTCAGCAATTTATCATTTTACTCTCTCTTTCTCTCTCTGCATAGCTCCAAACTTCACTTTTGTGCACAATGCAAGTTCAGCTCCAATAATATCATACTATGACTACATCATTATTGGTGGTGGCACTGCCGGCTGCCCATTAGCTGCCACTCTCTCGCAAAACGCCAGTGTTTTGCTCCTAGAACGTGGTGGCTCCCCTTATGGCAATCCTAATATCACCAACCTAGCCAACTTTGGTAATGCATTATTAGAAAATTCTTCTACAGGTCCAGCCCAACGATTCAAATCCGAAGATGGCGTGAATAATGCTCGTGCCCGTGTTTTGGGCGGTGGGAGTTGCATCAATGCTGGATTTTACACTCGAGCAGGTGCTGACTATATAAGGTATAGCAAAATGCAAATTAAACATCACCTTAAGCCTCAACTTCTTGCTATTATTCATAGTTTTAAATTCAATTGTTATAATAACCTACGGCAGAGCAGACATAGCAGCTGTATATTCCTTGTGTAGACTAATGAAATAATTTTAGCATATAACCACTATCATATGTTCATGTGTGTGTGTGTATATATATATATATATATATATATATATATGTTGTAACCGTTTTATACACCACTATAATATGAATAAGTCACTAGAACTGAGTTCATTTCATCCACAAATCATTTTATTTGATGGCAGCGATGCAGGGTGGGATAAACAGTTGGTGAATGAATCATACCAGTGGGTCGAGAGGTTAATTGTATTCGAGCCAATATTGGGGCCATGGCAATCAACAGTGAGGGATGGACTTTTGGAAGCTGGGGTATTGCCTTATAATGGCTTCACCTATGACCATATTTATGGGACTAAAATTGGGGGCACTATTTTTGATCAATATAACCATAGGCATTCTGCTGCTGATTTGTTGGGCTATGCCACCTCAAGTGGGCTTACTGTTTTTTTATGGGCTCCTGTGCATAAGATTTTGTTTAAAACCAAAGGTCGATTTCTCTAAGATTTGCTCAAATGGACTTGTAATTTAAGAATTTTCATGTATCAAAATTCAAATGCAGGCATTTGTGTGTATAATTGAACAGGGAAACCAAGGCCGGTAGCGCATGGAGTGGTATTTCAAGATGAGTTAGGGATTAAACATAGAGCTTACTTGAAGAAAGGATTCAAAAATGAAATTATAATATCAGCCGGAACATTAGGAAGTCCACAATTATTGATTTTAAGTGGATTGGGTCCAATTAATCAACTTAATGCCCATAATATAACAATAGTAAAGGAGCAATATATGGTTGGTCAACTCGTGGCAGATAATCCAGTGAATAAAGTTTATATACCTTCTCGTCTTCCTATTGAGACTTCTCTCGTTCAATTGGTTGGCATCACTCACTTTGGTTCTTATATTGAATCGACCAGTGGTCTTAATTTCGGTCCTGCTGCTTCTCACATGTTCAACTTTAAGGTATAACACTATATTTTTATGTATATATTGACTCAATTACATGACATTTTATATTAGCTAAATCAATCAATGCAGAATGATCAACTATCAGGAGTGCCACCTAAACAAAAGACACCAGGAGCCTTTGCTAGTGTAGATGTAGCTCCACTTCAAGGAGGGTACATTTATGAAAAAGTCACAGGTCCAAAATCTACCGGTCATTTAGAGCTCAAAACAAGAAATCCTAATGACAATCCATCAGTTACATTCAATTACTTCAAAGAAGCTCAAGACTTGCAAACGTGTATAAATGGGATGTCAACAGTAGTGAAAATAATTGATTCAAAATCATTTACTAAGTTAAGGTATGAAAATATATCAACACCCCAACTACTAAACATGACTGCTAATTCCACAATAAATTCAACAACATTGGAACAATATTGCAAGAACCATGTGAAGACTATATGGCATTATCATGGAGGATGCAATGTGGGCACTGTTGTTGACACTGATTACAAGGTTCTTGGTGTGGATAAGCTCAGGGTTATTGATAGTTCAACATTTAATGCAACTCCTGGAACCAATCCTCAAGCCACTACTATGATGCTTGGAAGGTAATTAATTTAGTAAACATCCATAAATTCAGACTTAATAATTAAATTAAGTGGTTTCAGAATTAATTGGATTGGCTAAATGGGTACATTTTTTGTTTAATTAATTTTTGCTGCAGATACATGGGAGTTAGAATATTGCGTGAGAGGCTGGCAAAGGAATCATAGTAGTTGATTTATCATGATTAGTTGTTGGATGTATGTTTGAGAGATGTTCTTTAATTTGTTGATTTATTCTTAACCACGATGTATCCAATGTATTAAGAATATACCCTTTCAAAACTAGCCCGATATAAAGCGACGTCGGGTTGCAAAACAGATACCTACATGAAACGACACCGTTTTGTTTTACTCAACAACCCTTTCCTCAACCATTAGCAAACGATATCGTGGCATCAAATCTTCTCCAACATAACATATCCCTTCCAGTTTCCACACTGCACAAGCTAATAAATGTGTTCCTGACGACATTTTCACAAATCCAGTAGATCGGACATAATTTTACAGATCTAGCAGATTAAAAGCAAATGCTGGACCCTTTCCAAAAAAAAAGCAACTGGAATTGACCGTGCAGATTTATCTCTCTAATCAACAAAAACCAAACTCCAAGAAAATGGGAAAATAATGAAATTAACAGCTAGCTTTTCTTTTTTTGATCAATGTCAATGTCATCTTCTTCCCCAGCTCCTATTCTTCAGAACCCTCTTCGATTTTCTTTCAAAATTCTTCACAATATTCAAACCTCAAAAATCTTAGTTTCTGTTTCTTCAAAACTCAAAATCGAACATTCAAACCAGTGAGACCAAGGTATAATTTCAGATTTATGGTTACTTGGTTCACTATCTGGGTTCGTGGGTTCTGATGGTTCATTTAACAATTTTCAATCTTTTATCTCATGCTCTCCTAGTTATCCACTTGGATGCTTCTCACCTTTCAGATTCTCCATACCTATTTTCTTTGAATTTCTCAAATCACTGAAAATTGCAAATGGAACAATAAAATCCACAAAACCCAAAAATAAAATTTGTCCTCAGAAACTATATAATGCAGCTCAAAATCATGATTTAAAAAAAAATGTAGAAGAATTGAAGATGAAAATTGAGGAAGCTCTTTCTCCATTACCCAGAGCATCACACACACAGACAAATACTAATGTAAGAAACAGATAGCTCTCGTATTCTGTCATCTGAGGCCAGAGATTCTAGCGTTCCGTACAATGGCAATAACTCCGACCACCACAATCAGAAGCATCACAGTAGAAACAAAAAGCAATTAGAAAAGAGGAAGCGTCATTGTGAATCCTTTGTACCTTCCTCTCGCGGTTTGTAATGCTGATAATGGTGAGAAAAAGAAAGTGGAAAAACAAAAATAGAAGAGAGCAAACGGAAGTGCAGTCTGAAAGTGAGAAGTAAATGAGACCAAACGACACCGTTTTGTTATTTAATTTTAAGATTGAAATAGTAAAACGCTGCCGTTTTAAGGAGCTGAGAGGAAATTCATAGTGTTAACACGTGTCGTCGTATCTGATTGGTTTATAATAAGACCGAGTTGACTGAACGGAATTCACTAAGAAGGACAAACGAGGGTAAATTTGAGAGGCATAATTGTATGAGTTGAAACTTAAAAGGAGTTTAATTAAACGGAGTTATTCTTTTGGATATACCAAAAGCGATAATTGACCTATAATTTTTTAATAAGAAATATGTCAAAAATAATTTAAATTTTTAATATTGTATCAAAATGAAATATTTTTTTATTTTTCATTTAAATATATAAATTTTTAAAATTTTATTAATTTATAAATTTTAACGAAATTAAAAAAGTTATGTTGAAAAAGAAGTTAAGAAACTTTAAAAAACCGTCATTTTTATTTTTTAAAAAAATTTTAAAACATAAATCTCTTTAATGAAATTTTACTAGTAAAATTTTTGTTTCTTCTTACGCTGTTGACTAGACAACTCTCAAACACAACTATTATATATATTATTTTTCAAATGCAAAGAGATTTAGATTTTAAAATTTTAGAAAAAATAAAAATGATGGTATTTTTAAGATAACTCTGCTTTCTAATCAGCACCTTTATAATTTTATCAGAATTTTATGTCATGTCGGTAGAGTTTTGTTGAAATTTATAAATTGATAAAATTTTAAAAATTTGTTCATTTAAATGAGAAAATAGAAAATACAATTTAATTTTAATGTTGTTTTTTTTTTTGCAATTATCCCTTTTTAATAATATTAATTCTACTAGAGTTTACCTAGTTTAAAAAGTTTCTTAGTTTAAAAAATTTTGAATGACGAAAAATAAATTCTACTTGATTTTTTTTTTTTACAATTTTATGAATTATTTTCATAAATCTGATTCCGATTTTTATTTATAAAAAAAAAAATTGTGAATAAGGTCAATCACAATATATCATACATTTAGAGTGTTTTTCATTAAATTGATTCAAATACGAGTGTTTTCCATTTTGCGGTATAACTGGAAGGTAGCAAACAATTTTTCAGCCAATTAATGAGGACTTGATTAATATTCTAATTTGCAAAATTGTGAGAAATTTTGAATTTAGATTTAAATTTTATTGCCATTATCTAATATTATTGCTAGAAGTTCAACACATATTAAGAATGATTGCAACGTGCCGTTTAGTCCATGGCTATTAAGTCTTCCAATGAAAAAAAAAAGTTTTTTCGTTAATTTATTTTACTTAAAAATAAAGAAAATAAAAAAAAAACATAATAACATATATCTTGGAAACTTCATGGAGAATTTCTATGGTATATACATCCAAAATCAAGGACTTTTCCCTCGATGATTAATAGAACACATTGACAAGAAGAGCTCGTGGTAGGGAACGATGGCATGAGGCTGAGAATGACCTTATACATATATTTTAATGGATATTTGGGATTGTTGTTGTTAAAAATTTTAAAAACAGATTTTAAATTTTTTTTTGTTTTAATTGACTAATTATTTTAATTTTTTATAAATTATTTTTTAAAAATATATTTTTAGAAAAAATATATATTTATCTATTTTTACAAAAATTAATTTTTAAAACTAAAAAAAAAACTGAAAATAGAAAAGCGTTTTTTTGCAAAAGTAATGTCAAAGAAAGGGCTAAGATTAAAATCCAAAAAGAAGCACAGTTACTTCACGTTCATGATATAACTTTTAGACTTTGTCAATTTGTCATCTATATATCATTCCAAACAAACTTCTGGCTTAGTGCAGCTCACCCTAAAAGTTTCTCTGCTCTTTTCTCTTTGTTCTTTTCCTTGTGAATTTCCACTCTCATTTCTATCTTTCCAAGAAGCAACTCAGCCACTTGTTTTATTGATCATATAGGTATGTTTAATTTATTTTCCCACGTTGGTTGGTCCATTTTGTTGATGTGCCTTGAATTCCAACCAGACCCGAAAAGCTCACGGAGCGACCCGGAAAAAAGAAAAAAGAAAAAAAAGAGAGTGGGGGAGGAGGTATAATGTAGTCAGTTATATTTTTTTGGACAACTCTCTTTCACTTAAGTTAGCTCTTGAGTACTGCAAGTCTAAAACTCATTTACCATACTAAATTTTTATATGGTATCAAAGGAAAAGGAATATTGGACTGTCTTCACCCTCCAGGTTTGTTTGATTGTAAAAGTAAAACAACTTGGAAGTCTTCAAAAAAAAAAAAAAAAAGAAGCAAATTTCTAAGTTTAAAACGGATTGGCAACATACAATTAATTCATATTGCTTAACCAACACAGTTGATTGTTGGATTATGTTCATTATGAGAAGGTAATGAAAAGTTGCTGCGCCATAGAATACACGGAATTGGATTTGTTTGAATTCAAAGCCGCAGCTAGCAGACGGGTTCCATTAAAGCAAGTGATTGACGAAAATCCGAAAACCAGAAGCTTCTGCCGATGAAAGAATTGGCTGTTAATATAGCAGAAAACTATGTATTCACCTTGCCTTGCAGATCAGGCCACCGAATGCTGTTTTTATGGGTGTTGTCCTGCGAATTTTCTCGGCCTTCCTCAACCCCAATCTGCGACTTCCATAAATACTGCTTCTGCCTCCCGTTATGACTTTGAAATTGCTATGATTTCATCTATGTACCCCAATTTTAAGTTCACCAATCATGAATCTCTTCCTGATTTGCAGGAATCTATCTCCAGTTTCGCTAAGTCATTTCCTCAATATTCTCTGACCGATGAGGCTGATCGAATTCGACAAGAACAGTACTATCATCTATCCGTGTTTAATCAGGTTTGTCTTGATTATGTTGGCCATGGTCTCTTCTCATATGCTCAGCAACACAACCATTATCAGGCTTCTATGGTTGCTTCAACATCAACTTCTCCTCCTCCTCCTCCAATGCATTCCACTTTCGATTTCGATATTTGTTACAAGTCAGTAAGCTTAGACTCTCAGTTGCAATATGGCGGCTCCGAATCAAGCCTGGAAAACAAGATACAGAAAAGAATTATGGCTTTTATGAATATTTCACAAGATGATTACACTATGGTTTTCACTGCCAATCAATCTTCTGCCTTCAAACTTGTTGCAGAGGCTTACCCATTTCAATCTCATAGAAATATGCTTACAGTTTACGACTATGAAAACGAGGCGGTGAAAATGATGATTGAAACTTCCAAGAAAAAAGGAGCAAGAGTTATGTCAGCTGAATTCCTCTGGCCTGCACTGACAATACAGTCAGGAAAACTACGGAAGAAGATAGAAAGCAAGAGAAAAAGGAAGAGAAGAGGACTATTCGTTTTTCCACTTCAATCAAGAATTACAGGAGCTAGATACTCGTATTTCTGGATGAGACTGGCTGAGGAAAATGGATGGCATGTGTTGCTTGATGCATCTGCATTGAGACCTAAGGACATGGAGACTCTCGGCCTCTCCCTGTTTAAGCCTGATTTTTTAATCTGCTCGTTCTTCAAGCTTTTCGGCGAAAACCCATCTGGATTTGGGTGCCTATTTGTGAAAAAATCAAGTGCATCGGTCCTTAAAGCTTCAACCATGACTACAAGCATAGGTATAGTGAAACTGGTCCCGGCTATTAGACCATCTGAGCCAGCCGAAGAATCGTCCATGACTGACACAGAAACCTGTGAAATTGAAGAACAACAGAAAGCAGAAGAAATCGAAGAATATGAACCTGAAAGTGAAAACCCAGAAATAGAATTAAAAGGTTTGGATCACGCAGACAAATTGGGCTTAATTATTATCAGTGCCAGAAGTAGGTACTTGGTGAACTGGTTAATAAATGCATTAATGAGTCTTGAGCATCCACATTCAGAAAATGGGCATCCCCCAATTAAAATCTATGGCCCAAAGATAAAGTTTGACAGAGGACAAGCAGTGGCATTTAATGTATTTGATTGGAAAGGAGAAAAAATTGATCCCGCGCTTGTACAGAAACTTGCAGACAGAAACAACATTTCTTTAAGCCATGCATTTCTACACCATGTTTGGATTCCTGACGAAGAAGAGAGGGGGAAAACATTGGAGACGAAAACAACTAGAGGAGGAAATTATAAATGTGAAGATGGTGTTACTGTGGTTACAGCTGCACTTGGATTCTTAACTAATTTTGAAGATGTTTATAGGCTTTGGTCTTTTGTTTCCCGTTTTTTAGATGCAGATTTTGTCGAAAAAGAGAGATGGAGATATACAGCTCTTAATCAGAACATAATTGAAGTTTAGTTTACATTTATTTATTTATTTGATTTTTTTTTTCCGAAACCACAAGAGTTTTCGGTTCTCAATTTATACATTAAGGAAATTGAAATTAATTCTGCTCGTACCGGATACAAGTACGAAAGACTGCAAAATATTCTCATAATAATTTTAAGATAGTTGTATATTCAGAATTTAAATTCTAAACCTTTGAAGCATTGATACGGTAGAGGGGTGGAGTGTCGGCATGTCGGACACCTTGATATGGAGACACGCGTCGATCACGTATTGAGTATGAAGGACAACAAAACATTCTTACAATAATTTTAAGGTAAGTTGTATATTCAGAATTTAAATTCTAAACCTTTAAAGTACGGATACGGTAGAGGGGTAGAGTGTTGGCATGTCGGACACCCTGATATGGAGACACGCGTCGATCACACATTGAGTATGAAGGACTACAAAACATTTTCACAATAATTTTAAAGTAAGTTATATATTCAGAATTTAAATTCTAAACTTTTAAAGCACGAATACGGTAGAGGGGTGGAATGGCAGCATATCGGACACCCGAATACATAGACATGCATCGATCATACATTGGATACGTGTCGAACACGCCACGTAGCTTGTCGTTAACCTGATTGGAGGTCAAAGGCTTTGTACACCGTTAGGATACGAATGGAGTGCTGAGAACTTAAGAATTGAGAATTGAAGAAACTGCCAGGAGTCGGAGAGGGAATTACTGTGAGTTAAAGATATCCCTAGAAATCGAAGAGAAGAAAATAAACAGTACTTTTTTTTGTTTTTCCCGTTTTGTGCTCTTTAAATGATGAACGGGCTCACACAATGTCGAAAAGCCTATTGTTTTAAAATAAATAAAAAAAGTCTATTTCAGTCTATATCATCCACTATAACAAGTAAAAAGTTTTTTTTCTCTATTATACTGAGTTTAAAACTCAAGGTCCTTTTATGCAGAATTTTAGGGACTTCATTTATAAATTTTTTTATTTTATTTTCAGTTTATTATATTTTACTTTATTTATTTGATTTTTTATTTTAACTTATTACTATAAAAATATATAATTAATAAAAATTTTATATAAAATATATAATATATATTATATGAGTTATTTACTATTTTTATTATTAGTAATCTTTATACATTTTTATATTTCAAAATTATAAAACATATAATATATATTATTTTTAATTAATATTATTATTATTATTATACCGTGTCCTTGCCGTATCAGTATTTTAATTTTTTAAAATTTATCATGTCTCCGTGTCTCGACGTATTGTATCTGCACTTTTTAGCTCTAAACTTCTAATTACATTGTAAAAATTCTGTATCAATTTATCAGTATTTTCTTAAATTATTTAAATCTTTTCATATATATTGCGGTAAGGTAAACCGAAATGGAAAACAGAATATAACCAAATAGAATTCGGTGATATTGATCCTCTTAAGAATTTAACCCAAAATGAATCGAATAACACAATTCAACACGAATCAGCTGAACCGAAATGCGATTATTATTCACTTGTTCATATTTTTCATATCGGTTTGGTTTTTGCATACCCCTATCCCAATGTCCGGGAGTGAACATCTTGGTTGCTTAAGCCATTTCAGGCCTTCCTTAATGGGCCATTAAGGGAGAGGGAGATAGGAGAGGCCAGGCTCTTGTGGGTTAAGGACCCAAAACTTCAAAAGTCAACCCGTCTGCTTTGAAGGGAATTTTACAAAAATTAAAAAAAAAAAAAAACACAGATGATTTACAAAAAAATACGTCCCTCGCTTAAAGTTATTACAAAATATGTATACGACATTTACTACTAAATTAATAAAAATTAAAATTAAAAAAATTTGTAAAAAAATTAATTTAAATTAATTTAAATTATATCTAAAATTTATCAAAAAAATTAATTAAAGTTAAAATTGAATAAAAATTATTTAAAATTTATCAATATTTACTTAAAAATTATTCTAAATTTACTAAAAGCTTACCAAAAATTTACTATATAATTAAAGAAAATCGAAGTTACAAAATGATTATTAAAATCTTAATGAAGTTTACTCAAGTTATAAATAATATTTATCAGAAAATTAATGAAATTTGAAATTACACAAGATTTACTCAATATTTACTAAAATTTATCTAATATTTACCGCAAAAATTAATAAAAATTGAGATAACAAAAGATTTATCAAATATTTACTTAAATTATACCCAATATTTATAAAAAAAATTAATGAAAGATGAATCTACACAAAATTTATCTAATAATTACTCGAGATTTACCTAAAATTTATCCGAAATTTACCAAAAATTTGTCTAAAAGTTTATTCAAGGTAAATAATCTTAATTAAGTTAATTAAATACAAATTTAATTTTTTTCCAAAGTTTATTTTGGTAAATAAGTTAATTAAATACATATTTATATATTTTTTAGCTAATTAAATAATTATTAAAAATAAATAAATGCATGCATAAAGATCATTGGTGGCTATACAAGATAATAAATAAAATGTTTAGTAGATGAAATATAACTATTTTCTATCTTAATTATATGAAAAATGTATTAAATATACAATAAAATTTAATATTTAAAAAAATATCATTAAAAAATAAATAAAAACACAAAAATAGCGCCAATAAAATTTTAAAAAAAAAACATTCAAATATCGGGGAACAGAATAAAATCTTCAAATTTAAATTGAGCCTAATAGTGTTAGGCTAACACATAGAACCCAAACAAGGTTTGATAAGACCAGCACAGGAAGGGATACACGGTTGCCCCCTAAAATATTTTTTACTTTTCATTTTAGTATCCAAAAAATTTTACCCCCATTAAAAAAGTTAAATTTAATTTTGTATATTCTGTAAATTATTAAAAATACAAAAAAAAATATTATTTTGAGTCTTTTTATTTTTTAATTCATGTTTTATTTTATATTTTTACTTTTCTTTTTCTTATTTTGTTTTTTTATCTTCATCTTTTATTATTCCCCATTTATTTTTTTTTCCCATTCTTTCTTTTTTTATTTGTAATGCGTATAAAACTTTTAACTTATAATTTTTTTTTCAAGACAAGCGATGCACTGCTAGTAAAAAATAATTAAAAAATAATTTGGCAAAAGATAAAGTTTGTTGTATAGAAAGTCTATATTTTTTCATTTGTAAGATTGGTTTTCAAATATGTTAATCTTTTCTTTACATATTTTTCAATGATATTGTTATGAAAGTTAATTAGATTTTATGGTATCATTAGTGTCTAAATTTCTTGAAATTATATATTATTTAATATTTGAATAATTTCATATATTTATCGTATTATTATTCATTAGTATATAAAATGTGAATATTTAATTACTTAAAAATTGACATTTAGCTTTTGATTTAGTTTATTTTTTTGAATTTAGTTTAATATTATATATGATATCTTGTTGAAGTAATTTTTTGACTATAATAATTATAAGATACTTTTTTGTAAATGGATTCTTATACCATAGACCTTTGTCCATATAGTATTATGGATCAAAAGTCTCTCATACGTGTAAAAGGTGATAACAGTTTTGTAAATAAAATAAATTTACACAGCTATTAAACACACAGTAATAATTTGTAAATATTCATTATCTGCTTAAAAAATATTCATTATTTTATGAAGTAATGTTTATTTGTTTATTACAGAAAAGTTCATTATAAATAAAATAAAAATTCATTTCTTGGAAATTATAGGTTCATTATTAGTAAACTATATTTTATGAATCATAGTTCATTTATTATAAACTACAAGTTCATTAGTAATAAAATAAAATGTTTATTAGGAATAAAGTAAAAATTTATTGAGACATGTTTATTTATTATAAAATTGATGTTTATTAATTTATTAATAAATATTCATTAGTTTATTAGTAAGAGTTCATTTAATTTATTTGTACATTTAATTTAGTTGATATTATATTTTTTATTTATTTTTATTTGTAGATTTAAATCCATTCAATAATTTAATGAATATTATATTATTTTTTTAATTTTTGTAGTAATAAACTAGTGAACATTTACTTTATTTGCAATAATATTTCTCAATAAATTAATGAACATTTCTCACTAAAATAATGAGTTTTTCTAACAAATGAATTATGAATATTTATGAAATTACTGTCATATATTTTATAACTGTATGAGTTTATTTTATTTATAAAATTATTACAATCTTTTACACGTGTGATTGCTCTATATACCTAGATTCATAATATAATTTGCGTTTGTAAAAGTGTTGGATATTAAACTCATAATTTTTCACTTTTGTCATGACTATTTAATGATTAATATATCAATTAAGCTAAATTCAATTATTTTTTTTAATGTTAAAAGTTTTTTATTATTTACCAATATAATCCATTACATAATAACTTATATTTTTAGGGCAATTTTTGTAAAAAAACTTCGAACATTCACGTTTATATCAAAATAATCATATTTTTTATTTTTTAACTATATATATATATATATTTTTAATTTTATATCAAATGTAATATCGGAAAAAATTTAGTTCGTTTTAGTAATAACATTATACTCCGAACATAATTTTTTTAATTCAGACGGCTCTCATACTGAAGTATATTTATATTGATCTAATTATATTTGCACATATCTAACCTATATACGACTAGTTTTGAGTATATATATTTATATTTACGCAAATTTAGAGTTCTTTGATATCTATTTATGTGCAGATTTATGTATTTTTTAACTACGGTTATACTATTTGAAAAAACTATCATATTAATTTTAAAAAATAAATGTTAGATATATATATTAATACATGTTAACAGTGTCAATTACAAAAAAATTAGATTCGAAGTATCACATAACTACCAAATCAAATTAAATTTATCACGAGGCTACATTTAATATAAATTTGAAAATATGTATATTTAAAAATAAAAAAATAAAAAATATGATTATTTTAATAAAAAAATTGAAAGTTTAAGATTTTTTTATAAAATTTAACCTATTTTTTATATACATCAATATTTTTATATAAATTTTAATTTATTATTTATTAAATTAAATTTTCATCGGTAAAAAAAAATTATAAATCTATCTCTGGACCGACACACTGTTTCATGACCTCAATTTTCAAAGCATGTTCATGAAATACACGGAAAGCAATATTCGGCACTGGAAAAAAAATTTTATTTAAAATTTTATAAATTTCGAAAATTATTTTTAGAGATAAATACATATTTATTTCAGAAATATATATATATATATATATAATTTATAAAAAATTTTAAAACTCAATCAATTAAATTAAAAAATTTAAACGAATTGTATTAACACCAAACAATAATTCCAACACACATTTAACAATTACAATCCTTTCATTAGAAAATAATAATAATAATTGATTTCAAATTTAGGAAATTTCATGGTTTGTCCATATTTTTATTGTTATTCATATTTATATTGTGTATTTTTATTTATATCAAAATTTATTTTATTTGTACATTTTTTTATTATTAGATCGACACTGATTAAATCATCCCTGCCGATATCCCATCACCCTCGTAATTGCAGAGAACAATTTCAGCAACCCTTGTGATAGGTGGCCTAAACCCTTGAGTTTTAAGCCTGTAGCAGTTAAACCTCTTGAACATGCAGTGGTAGTAGATAGTTTGATTTGCGGCGATCACGAGTAAATGGTCAAGCAATGGGTTAGTGTTCTCTCTTGCCCAAAAGCTTTCAAGAAAAGAATCCACCATAGTGATATGAAATTTAACATTGGGTTCTAACCTTGTTGATAACCATGATGATGAGGGTTTTGCATAGGTCTTGTTGGGCATGGAGACTTTATTGTTCTTCATTTAAATTTGCCTTTTCTTTTGTTAGTAAACAATTTGAAAAAGATGAACCGTGTATTGTGGATTCTTGTGAAAAATACATGCTAGCAATTTGTTATTTCAATTCAAATTTTATTATCGATTTATCTTCCACACAGTAAAAATAGTTTAATTTGGTTCATTTAATATTATTTTTCTTCTTCTTGCTTTCCTTTTTTTAAAAAAAAAAAATGGATAAAATACTTTGGATATATCTAAGGTATACATAAAATATTTCTAAGGTATACCTGAGTTGTTCATAAAAAAATTCTCAATGTATATGCAATATATTCCTAAGATATATCGAAATATTTTTAAGAAAATCCTAATATATACTTAAACAATTTCTAATGAATTTTCAAAATATTCCCACTGTACACCAAACCAAAATATACCCAAAGTATTTTTAAAGATATCAAACCAAATATACTCAAAGTATTTCTAAAAATATCAAATCAAAATATATCCAAAATATACTAAATATATACTGAATGTACACTTTTTGGTTTAGGGTTATTTTTTAGTTTGGTACTTTTGTAATATTTTTTTAACTACTTTTAGTTATTTAAAAAAAATTAAATGAATATAATATTATAATATTTTAAAGGCCTTTGGTATTTTTGAAAATTTCTCTTTCAAATTTAAATTTGTAGTTGCTTTGCTTTTGGTAGGCCAGGTTTGGTTAGCCATTAGTGAGGCCCAACTTTTGTATTGTCACTGACATAATGCGAGTGAATTTATTATGATATATTGAATAAAATACATGTTTTAAGTCACTCTAAATAAATCACATTGTGTCATATATTTATAATAGAAGCTCAAGGTTTTTTTTTTCTTTTCTTTTGAGATTTGACTAAATAATAGATGTTTTTTCATAATTATAAATTTATAACCAACCATCTGCTTGTGCTTGCTAGTGATGAAACAACTGACAACTACCACTTTGCCCCCCCATAACTTGAATTCATAAATATTTATGAATAATGCTGATCTGATTGATTATTCGTACAAAATTGGATAGGTTTGGATTATGGAGATTACTGTCAAAACTACCCCATTGTTAACAGTTATAATAGTCTTTAATTTTTTAAAGTATACATAATATATATAAATTTATATTATTTTTAGGATTTGTCCCATAAAGAATATTAAAATTTTATTTTTAAACATCGCAACTTTGATTTCTATTTATTTACCTCTCTAAATTAGAAGACCTAGCTCCACCACTACTTATTATGTTTCATCCACATCAATGTTCATATGCAAAACAATAACCTTAATCTACTTGTTAGCCGTTTTAGTTTTTTTATTTTTATTTTTTGTAAGTTCTTATTCTGGTATTCATATGCAATACTACTATCTAACAATTAAATACGTCCAACTAAATTAGCCGGAGGTTGGGGATGAAAGACATTACTAAATTAAAAGTATGGTTTAAGCTTTTTCTTATAAATGGTTCTTCTATGAATAATTTTATTTGTATTTTTATTTATAAGAATCAAGTATAATTTTAAGTTCGAATCTACTTGTTATCATTTACCAATATTAATAGGAGTTTATGATCTTTATGACAATGAGTATAAGGAAATAATTACTCCTAAATTGTCCACAATTCACTCCAATGTTCTAATTAATTAACCAAAAAATGAAAGGTTCTTCTTATCCAATGATGTTATGGGCCTGTTTGGGATTGAGTTTTGGAAGAAATTTTTAATTTTTTTAATTTTAAAAATTATTTTTAGTAGAAACATATAAATACATAATTTTTTTTTCAAAATTATATTTGAAAAAAGAAATTTATAAAAAATTACAAAAATTAGTTAATTAAATTAAAAAAAATAGAAATATATTTTTAACACATTTGACAGAAATATCAAATATCACTTGTATATATTACTAACGTACACAAATAGCACTTGACTGGTTCAATTGGGTAAGCTTAGAAGAGTGTATTACAATATATACGAATATAAAATTGGTTAAATATGTACTTATATGAATGCAATTGTGCAAATAACTTAATATCATGTTCAAAAGCATAGTGATATTTAAATAATTTGATTATTAGACTTGGGCAAAATATCAAATTTTGATTGGACACACTTTTTTTTTTCAATTTTCTATTAGAAAAAAAAATTAAATGTATATTGCTTACGAGAAGTTTTATTTATTTATTTTTTTTTACAGAACGAGAAGTTAATGTCATATAATTGGCCATTGTTATGACTTGTATGTAGTGTTGACTATATCAATTGAGAAAAATTCTTTGACTGAAATTAAATCAAAATTCTTTACTTTGGGTTGGAGTTAGTTGAAATGGCATCATGTGAACATTGAGGAGGGTAGGTAACATCAAACTTCAAAAAAAAAAAAAATCACTAATTATATTGTTAAAATAATGTGAATTTGTATTAGATATATTCATTTTATTTTTAATTATATTTCTCTTAGAATTCAGGTCCATGACGAGAATACTAAGAATGTGTCAAGTTAATTAAAATTTCTGGATACAATGATTGTTCTCTAATTTTTATTAAAAAAAAAAAATCCCATAAACAAAATTTTAAGGAATACATAAAGGACTTATAATATCAGTGAAGTTAATTTCAAATTTACTTAAATCATTTTAAATTAATAATAAATTTATAATTATTAAATCTAAATTTTTTAGATCCACATAATTCTAACAAATTATAAAAAATTCATGCGAGTAATATAGCATACTATAAAAAATCTCAACTCTAATATTTTAGAGTGTTTAAAATTTTGGAATTGTAATTTTGCCTGATTTTTAATACACTAAACTCTTCTCTGTTTTTTTTCTTTAAGGATTATAACATCTGGAATTATTGAGGCTATTATATTTTTTTCATATTATTATTTTAAAGTCATAAAATGTAGGCGTTATTTTGTCAACTTTATGAAACTGACTCGGAAACAAATTTGAGAAAAATAAAATTTATAAAGTTGATTTTGTTATACCATTAAGGTGGTGGACTAAATTAAGTGGACTTTCTCCATCCCCATTTCACGTTTATGTGGAAATTAATTCCCAATTGTTGTTGAGAACCCAATTCGAAAGAATAATAAACCTACCAATTAATTCAGTGTAATTGATGTCAATTCTTAATTTTAAATATTTTCTATTAGAAAATAATTTAATTTTTATTGTTCAGTTGTACACATAAAACTTTAAGAAAATTATTTTCTGTTGTATTTGAGAAATATATATTTTTTTCATATAAAAAGCTATTAAAATATTTAAAAAACTTTTAATTTATAACTGTCTATAAAAAAAATTACATAAAATAATAATTTTTTGAAAAAAAAATTCTGGTGAGCGGTGCCGGTAACCGGCCATCTGTAGTGGCCAGAAATCACTTGAAGTTATTTTCAGTAGTTAATATATTAATTAGTATATATTCAGTTAGTTTTAGTATAAAAAATTTTATTTATATAAATGTGTCAAAATTCAAAAAATGACTTCTCATTCTCAAAAGAGAAAGTCATTTTAATATTTTCTATTGACTAATTTTTCTAGATATACTAAATACAGAAAAATACAAAAAATATTTTAACAACTTTTTATATGAAAAAAAAAAAAGTTAATAATTAATAGATGTTGGGAAATTCGTTTCCCAGATTGAATTGGAGCGCAAAGAAATTTAATTTTAGTCTTCTTCAAGTAAAGTCATATTCAGCACACAAGCATGCATATATTGTTATGTGGTTTAACGTTCAAAGCATTATGTGGCTCAGTACCCAAGCCAAAGCCACATTAATTACTGTTCAACATCTTTTCACTCTTTCTTGAAAAATAAAATTAAAAACCCATATACTTAATTAATTAAGCTAATGTTTGGTAATGAGCCAACATGCATGATAGAGACCATAGCCACCAATTTCAAGAAAAAGTCAATACCAAAATAACAATTTCACGAATATAATTTGCTTATATACTATGATTACTATAATTGCTGATTAAAAGGAATCAATATACTTTTATATTATTGTAAGTATGGACTTTTTTACTTTGATATTGAATTTAAAAAAATATCATAAATTTTTTCTTATTTTTAATTTTTTTGAATTTTGAAAACTATTTTTCGATAAAAGTAGGTAAATAAATTTTTTTTGTAAAATAGATTTAGAAAAAATAATTTATAAAAAATTAAAAAAACCAATCAATTAAATAAAAAAATTCAAAACTAACTTTTACAACATTCAACAGAAATTCTAAACACCCCTACCAAGTCAGTTGCCCTTTTCTTTTTCATCAAAATAATTATTTATTTAGTTTATTTATAAGAGTAGTACTAGCTATCTTTTTTATTATTTATTATTTTTTCTGTTTTTTAAGTAATACACACTCTATATTTTTTTTAATATGGATCCCAAAACATTAAAAATAAAGTATGTATTATTTAAATAATAAAAAATAATTAAAAATAGTGAGTTTCTATTTATAATAATATATTATAATTGGCAAGTAAGTGGAAATATTGTTTGGAATTATAGGCATACCTTCATTTTTTTTCTCCTTCCTAGTTGGATAAATACCTGTCACTTGTGAAAGTCAATAGTGTAATAATTTAAGTAAGTATCAAATTGATGGAATTATTAACAATTGATATGCAGTGTTATATATACATATGAATTATTGAATTTATTAGTTAATGGGTATATATTCTAAGAATATGAATCCCAAAACTCAAATTACAAATTCTCAAATATATATTTTTATATTGATTTATGTTCCATTTAAGTAAGATTGAGAGATTTTCAAATATATATAAATTTCTCAATATACACATATACACACACATATAATTGCTTTCATATTTTTATACATTTTAGTGTAATTGTACTTTTATTTATTTTATAAATATATTCCTAATTAATATCTACCGTGCATGCGATGAGATCAAGAGTGAGGAATGATGCGTTGTCGTTTTGCTGAAGATGATATGTGCACGTGCGCGTCATACATGCTAAACAAGCTGTGGGATATGCTTATTATACAAAAATCTTAGAATATGATAAATTAAAGCATCCTTAGTGTTTATACCCAATAATAATAAGAATAATAACCCTTCATGTGAAGGGCTCTCTCGATCCGAGGTGGTGGAGAATCTCATCAGGGGAGATGAGGAGCTAAACTCATAATTAAAAAAATATATTTATGGATAAAATTTAGTTTAATGATAGTGATCAGATAATTAAAACTGTATTTGATTATATATATATATATATAAATAAAAGTATTAGTTTTTCATTAACATAATTATTATATATTTGATTTGTAATTAAGGACACTTTTTGTTTTTCATTAATTTATTTTATGTTATTATGATATTTTATTTATAGTGAATTATATAAGTGTATATTTATTTCAAATTATATTAAATTATTAATTTATTTATTATTATGATATATAAAATAAAATAATAAATATTTTATGATTATTTTGTATATTTTCTAGTCCCATTTTATATATATTATGACTATAGCTCGTCCATTCTTTTTGGCATGAAACTCAAAAACAATAATCCTTCACTTAAGCCCTTCCAATCCAACTCTATTCCAAAAGTCTCCTAGTAATTAATAATAATAATAATAATAAATTTACTAATTTAATAAAAATAAATTAAAAGTAAGATGGAAATAGATTCATCTCTAATAATTTAATAGTTTTAAAATAATAATTTCAATAATGTCTTAACAATTTAGAAAACGAAATTTACTAATTAAGCATAAAAATTCCCAATAATTATACAATAAAGTATAATTTCAAATAATGGAATTTTCTTTTCCCAAAAGTATTGTTACCTAAATAAATAGATGCTTTGTGATTATCAAAAAAAAAAAAAAAATCATTCAATCTTACATTAGAAAAGGAAGAATATTATAGCCATGTTATAGAATAATATATTCATTAGAAAAATGCAATCAACACTTTATTTTCATCAATCTCTTAACACTTATTTTGTAATTAGTTTATTTTATTAAAATTTTAATTTATAAGATATAGTATTTTATACAATAAATTAAATTTAATTATGTGAATTAATAAAAAAAATGTTTGAAAAGAAAGTATTAATAGTAAATAAAAAACTGAAATAAAAAGGCAACCTAATTTGCGGGCATAATTTTGCGTTTTTTAATTTTTTTAAAAGAAAGTTGCATAATATTGCCAATAATACTGAAAAAGCGTGAAAATAGGTAAATAAAATAAAAATAGAAAAATAGAGAAAATGGAGTCGGTCCAATTCCGAAGATTGCCTGGGCTTTGAAAGATTCTCCAGCTCAACCCTGCATCAGTTAATGGCAAAAATGGTAAATAAATGTAAAAATAATGACCGATTATTATAAAAACTCACGAAGCCTGCATTTCAAAGGCAAGACTCAGCCACCACAGCACCAGAAGTCTGAGAAAATTTTTCCTTTTTTCTATATAAGCTCTCAACACCTTTCATGTGAGCCTACACATCCCCTTTCTCTTTGCTGCCTTCAAGGCTCCTACAGTTTCTGCCCTCCACCATCTCTTTCTTTTCTCTTTATTTATTCCTTTTCAATTCTCTCTTTATTGACGAAGAAGAGAGGGAGAGCTGTTTCTTTTCCGTTTTATTTGGTTTTTAGTTTGATCTTTGTAACTTTTCGACGAGGAATTTCAGTATCTAAGAGCAATGGCAAAGAATGTGGGAATTCTCGCTATGGACATCTACTTCCCTCCTACCTGTGTTCAGCAGGTGATTCATCTTTCTTTTTTCCTCTTGGTTTTTATTAATTTCCTTTTTGCTGCTTGTTTGCCGGGAAAACGAAAACAAGGTGGATTTTAAAACAAGATAGCTTAATTGAACTTTTATTTTGAAGGATTTTAGATTTAGTTCTTCAGCTACAACATGATAGAGCTTCGATTATGATTTTACAGTTTAAATTTTCCAACATTTTTTTCCTATTTTTCTCAATTAATTATGTTTTGATTATAATTTCGGATTGTTCTTCTATATGGAATTTCTTATTTATAGATTCCATGATTTTCTTTGAACACGTGAAACAGGAAGCGCTTGAAGATCATGATGGTGTAAGCAAAGGGAAATATACTATTGGACTTGGACAAGATTGCATGGCATTCTGTACAGAGGTTGAAGATGTCATCTCAATGAGGTTGGTGGTTCTACATGTAGTACTTCTTTTACTATCATTATGCTTTCTAGCTTTTTTGGTTGGTATTAGTCAAGATTGTTACCAGCTTTTTTTTTTTTACTGCTCTTGGGATTTTGCAGTTTGACAGTTGTTACTTCACTTCTTGAGAAATATAATGTTGATCCTAAGCAAATCGGTCGATTGGAAGTTGGTAGTGAAACTGTGATCGACAAGAGCAAATCTATTAAGACATTCTTGATGCAAATTTTTGAGGTATTTTTCTTTTCAAATTCACATCAGTGTTTTCTTTGTAAAAATTAGTTGCTTATTTTCTGGCTATACAGGCGGTGAATGAATAATTAATGAAGGTTTGATTTTACATGCACCTCAGTAAGCGGAGTTAAGCATCTCAGGGGATTGGACCTGATTTAGTTCAATAAACAAATCGAACACTCTTAGTTCGTTGTGTTAGCTCCATAGCCTTCATTCATATATAGTAAGCTATCAAGCTGCAGCAAGAGAAACTCCTGGTTAAACCTTATCAGGTTGTCTGGATTTCTGTGCAAGCTGATACTCTATATGTTGAATTGTGTGATTGTAGAATAAAAAAGCTACCATCAGAGTGTTGTGTAGGGAACGTTGCTATTTCTTTTGGGTATTTCGACTTTGATTCCTAATCATATGTATATTTATTGCGTTATTTGACCTGTTTAGTTCAATATTCAAACTTTGAGAATTTTTATCGATTAATTTAAAATTTATGCGGTGAAATTCTTTTTTGATAGGGCTATACATTTTCCATCTTGCAATTTTTCGTCAAGCATTCTTTATTGTTGGTCATTCTATCAATTCTCTCCCTCTTGTAAAACAAACAGAAATATGGAAACACCGACATTGAAGGCGTTGATTCGACTAATGCTTGTTATGGGGGGACAGCAGCCTTATTCAACTGTATTAATTGGGTTGAGAGTTGTTCATGGGATGGACGCTATGGACTTGTAGTGTGTACTGACAGTGCGGTAAGGCCATATCCTTTGACTACTGCAAACTTGCTTTGTCTTTTCCAATTTTTAATGAGAAGCGAAATGCCTTAGTTTGGGGTGGATTCATATTAATCATTTTACGGTGTTGAATAAAATCCTATAAAGTAGAATAAAAGCCTATATAGATGTCAAATAACCTGTTAATCTGATTGTAATGCTCTTTTTACTTAATGGATGTCTTCTTTGTTCATCAGGTGTATGCAGAAGGTCCAGCCCGACCTACAGGAGGAGCTGCTGCTATTGCTATGCTAATAGGTCCTGATGCTCCTATTGCTTTTGAAAGCAAATTTAGGGGAAGCCACATGTCTCATGCATATGACTTTTACAAGCCCAACCTGGCTAGTGAATATCCGGTAATTTTTCTTCATTCCTTTCTGCTATTGTCTTACTTTACAGATATTTATTTTCTCTAGAGTTTGTCTATTTCAAACTTAATTAACTTTGCTTCTGGTATAAATTAGCATATTTTCATTGTTGTTTCTATTAGTACTTTACTTTTAAAATCCACTTGTTCTTGGAAGTATAAAGAAGCCTAGCTTCAGGTACATTTTTAGTATATTTAATAGGTTATTTTTTAAATTACATTTTATCATTATGGACTCAACACCAATAATTTATGAATGTCTAAATGATATGTTGACATTCCGACCTAAATTATTACTAGGGATTTTTGATAAGACATTTCATATGCCTAAAAATGGTAATGAGGAAAAATCTTGATGCTTAGGGTGGTATCCTGATCACCTTTTCTGGAACTTATTAGACTGATTCAGCACAACTAACTGAAAAGTTCATATCTATTATAAATTTTCTTTGTAGGAGGAAAAAAATTCCATGGTTGTGCATTGTAAACCATTTTGATAAGATTTTTGGAGGTTGCTTATTTATATTTTGTAGGACTTTTTCTTCATATGTTGACAATTGCTATTGTAGGTTGTGGATGGGAAGCTTTCTCAAACATGCTACCTCATGGCTCTTGATTCTTGTTACAAACATTTCTGTGCCAAGTGAGTCTATAATTTCTGTAGCACTGTTCTTAAGGAATTTCGATTATTCTTATGGTTGGAGGTAACAAGTAGCAAACTTACTACATCGCTCTTTGTAGGTATGAGAAGTTTCAGGGCAAACAATTCTCTATTTCTGATGCTGACTATTTTGTATTTCATTCTCCTTATAACAAGGTAAATTAAATATGATTCTCCAACAGCTATCCTTTTTTCAGCTCATCAATGGAATTTATGAAATGCTTTTTGGATCATGTTTTAACTCTATCCTTGTACTACTGCAGCTTGTACAGAAAAGTTTTGCTCGTCTGGTGTTCAATGACTTTGTGAGGAATGCCAGGTTTTGCCCTTCCCTTAATTCTTAAAGAAATTATATACATGTTGACTTTCTAAATTTGCTTTAGATGAACAATATTTATTCTTATCTTGCTAGTGGTTAACTATTCTTTTTTTTCCTTGTTTGCAGCTCTGTTGATGAGGCAGCTAAACAAAAGCTGGCTCCATTTTCGAGTTTATCTAGTGATGAAAGCTATCAAAACCGCGATCTTGAAAAGGTTTTTGGAAGCTGTTTGTTTATTTATTTTTATTTCAGAGAACAGGATTTTTACCCTTTTGAAATGATTAAGTTACTAAATTGTGCCTCTTGAAATGATAAAGTTGCTAAATTACTCTTCGGTCAGCACCTGTTTGTGTGTAGTCAACGTAATACTAATATTAGTTACCTAATATATTTATGCCTTTGGAAATGATAACGTTACTAAATTAATTAGTTTCTTCTAGAAGTCCTGAGAAGATGGAGAGGAAATAAAAAAGTCATAGATGAGATTAGCATTACTCATATGTAAAAATCATAATTTCTGACCATGTGCACTGTTGAACAGTTCCTAATTTTTGGATTCCAATATCGCTCAAAGGCATATTTTATTAAGTTGGGAATTGAAATGGAATGATCTGATATGATAGTTTTGGAATTTTTGATATATACATTCTTTAGTTAAGTTGCTGATCTCATCGAAGATTAAATTCAGAAGTGACAATTAATTTGATAATGATTCCAAAATAACCTAACAGAGAGGTGTAACTTTCTAGATTTGGTTATGGCATATGCTTGCTTTTATTATTTCATTGGTCCAGACATTAATCTATACAATTTATAAACCAAAACACAAATCACAAGTTATGACCTTTTGATTAAATGCAATCCAAGTGTTTGGTCCTCGAATCATTTTGTTGCTAAGACTGGAGCATCTTGCTGAGTGATCACTTTTTGTCATGTGTCTGCAGGTGTCCCAACAAGTTGCCAAGCCCCTTTATGATTCAAAGGTGCAACCAACCACTTTGATACCGAAGCAAGTTGGCAACATGTATACTGCATCTTTGTATGCAGCATTTGCATCCCTTCTTCACAACAAACATACTGAATTGGTAATTATTGCTACAATATTTTGATTTGCACTACTCATTGGGAATTCAGTGCTTATAGTAATATCACTGGTATATTTGAGGGTTAATATTGCTTGCATAATCTCTGCTTCTTCATGTTGCTTTTACTTACTGAGTTTGGTTGGCTACTTGCAGGCAGGCAAGCGGGTGATACTGTTCTCATATGGAAGTGGTTTGACAGCCACAATCTTCTCACTGCGTCTGCATGAAGGCCAACATTCTTTTAGCTTGTCAAATATAGCAACTGTGATGAATGTTGCTGGAAAGCTGGAGGCAAGGCATGAGGTAATTTGTTACTAATTTATTAAATGGAATGACTTTCAAAGATACGTAATGTGAAAGTGTAGTAGCCATGAGGTATAGTTGCCTGAAAGTTAAAGGGCGAAGGCATGAGCTCTTATCTGCGAGCATGTACATTAACCGCCCACTAAACCATAAGTCACTTGCCTGCATTTCTGCCTCTGTCGTTGCATTTACAATGTGACTACACTTGCTTATTGACAATACATTCTTGACTTCTAAAAATTGCATTTCGGTGGAATTATACCAAGAAATTGTCATGTTACCTTTGAGCTTATAACTTCTCATGATGTCTCATTCTACATTATAAATGTGACTAAATGCCTTTTTTTTCTGATGAAGTTCGCCTCGGAAAAGTTCGTAGAAACTCTGAAACTAATGGAGCATCGTTATGGGGCTAGAGACTTCGTGACAAGTAAGGATTGTAGCTTGTTGGCACCTGGAACGTACTATCTTACAGAAGTTGACACCATGTATCGAAGGTTCTATGCCAAGAAATCAGTTGACAATACCTGTGAGAATGGTTCCATTGCCAATGGCCACTGAGTGCAAATGAAATAGCCACGCAATTTCAGATCCTATGCTTTTAAATGTTGTTTGTTCAGTTAGTCCTAGTGGACACATAATGTGTTCCCTTCAAGTTTGTATTTTACAGCAGATAGTTTATTCAGCAGCAAGAGTGCCCGGTGTAATTTTTTATTTAATAAAATTCGTCTTTTTAAGTTATAAATCCTTCCCTTCAAGAAAACTCGCCCACCCAACTGATCAAACCCAACCTAAAGCAAAATTTCGGTTTTTAGATACAAATGAATCGGGTGAGCCATAAGTGACCGGGCATTATGAACTGGTTCTGATTTGGCCAGTGTAATCCGATTCTGATTTTTTCATTTTTATATTTGTAATCCCATCTCGCATGTGTTGACAAAACATTGTATTGCCCAGAACTATTTTGGCTCTATGATCATACAATTACATTAGTAGGTTACTTTTTCCTTCGGTTTCTGATAATGCCTGGACCACAATAACCAAGGAGTCATTGGCCAATAGAAATTCATCTATTAGACCACAAATTGTTACAAACTTTTCCAGACTTTTCTGACACCATTCTATATGCCAATTGGTTGAACCTAGAGACCACCTGTTCCCTGGTCCACTTGATTGGGACCTCAGTTGCACCCAATTTGTCACCAAGTAAATCTTGACACGTTTTACCTTTTTTCCCCCATCCCCTCTCTCTCTTCTCACTCAGTTTCCGTGATATTATCCCATCCGTTGATCTCTCCATCCCCACACACACCAATTTTCTCCATAAAATACAAAAGAACAAGAAGATTGTGGTTAATTTGATTATCATTACAGAAATACAAAGAGATGAGGAAATAAATTATAGGGTTTGATCTTTTCTGTCTTCCCCAGTATGACCCCTCTTTACCCCTTCTCTCGTTCTCTCTCTCTCTGTTAATTCTTTTGACTCTTCACCAATGGAAAGAAACTGCATATTAATTTTCCTTTAAAAAAAACAGACACCCAAGACGCCATTTTCTGCCTCATATCAAGTACCCATCTGGTTATCTTCCATATTTCCTTCCTATTGGCCTCAAAAGGTGGAGTTTTTTAAGTTACAGGAAATGGACCCAGATGATGATGGAGGAACTTCTGATCTTAGCACGAGCGCAGGGGACCAAGGAGACTATAATATGAAAAGGAACAAGAATAATATCGACAATGGGGTATCAAAGATATCAACAATTGATGAGACAGAAGCCTTTCAGCTCATGCCGTTGAAGGAAGAACCGATTGATTCGGACTCGGAGCTGAGAACCCACCACCCATATGGCATACAACAGCCTCCTCCGCCGCGGCCTATCGGGATGGTTCCGGTGGCTATGCAGATGCCAATGTCAATGCCCATGCCGGTTACTACAAATAGACGCTCCTCCACTAAGGATCGCCATACCAAAGTTGAGGGCCGTGGTCGTAGGATCCGAATACCGGCCACGTGTGCGGCCCGGATTTTTCAGCTTACTCGAGAATTAGGCCATAAATCAGACGGCGAAACAGTTAGATGGTTGCTCGAACATGCCGAACAAGCCATTATTGAAGCTACCGGCACCGGGACCGTCCCCGCCATCGCTGTTTCTGTGGGTGGGACCCTCAAAATCCCAACAACATCAAGCAATAACGAGGCGAATAATTCATTAGCAAAACCAACGAAGAAGAGGAAACGCCCTTCGAATTCAGAGTTTTGTGATCTAAGTGAAGCAACAGCTTCCGTGTCACAGAGTTCCGCGCTAGCTCCGGTGTCGGCCGCCGCACCTATAGCAGCAACCACCACTCATCAAGGATTGGTGCCGGTGTGGGCCGTAGGCGGTGCATGCATGATGGTACCAGCAAATGCTTTTTGGATGATACCGCAAACTGCTACATCGGCCGGAAATCCTGCATTTGCGTCGGCTGCTGGCATCGCAGCGGGGCCTTCAACCCAGCAGCAGCAGCCTCAAATATGGACAGTATCACCATCAATAACGCCAGTGTTCAACGTGGCAGCAGCAGCAGCAAGACCCATATCATCATTTGTGACGGCGACAAGTACTAATAATCAGTCAGCAGGAGTGAACATAGCAAACGTTGTGAATATACCCAGTGGCGTGGATATGAAGGCACCATCTCCGGCGGTGACAAGCACATCAGTCGGGGCGAAGGCAGGCAATAAATCAACGATGGCGCCAAGTGTGAGTTCTATTGGCACCGCTAACGGTGGCAGTGTTGGTGGTAGTATTAGCGGAGGAAAAACTCAGATGCTAAGGGATTTTTCTTTAGAAATATATGATAAACAAGAATTGCAGTTCATGGGTCGTCCTCCTCGTAACCAAAAAACCCAATAAGAAGTGACTAATGCAAATACCATTTTTAAGATTAGGGTTCTTAATTTTTTTTCATTTTAGTTAGATTGTGATCTGTGTTTTAACTGCATAATTTCAGTGTTGTAAAATCTACTTGTATTTTTTCTTCGTTTTATCTTATTTTGTATGTGTTTGTGAAAATACTCACTGAACATGAGAAAACGCTTTCCTCAGGAAGAAACAAATTGGCAATTTTAGCTCGTAAAGGTACAAACAACCACGTGATTGAGTTGATCGTACCATCCCAATTTTCTTTCTTTTTTTTTTTTTTTTGTCCAATTAACAACATGAGCTTATGAGTTTCATTCTTGAACATCTAATTCAAATAAAAGTCAAAATAGCTTTCCTTCGCTCAATTTTTTTCCTTCCAAACAAACATGGCAGTAGACCGTACGCACGTGACTAGAGATACCCACGTGTAGCTATGGGAGTCGTTGAGATGGTCTCGGTGGTGGTAGGCCCCCATGGATAGTGTGGTCCACTACCTTTAAAAATGGTGGGTCAACAAGTAAAAAAAATCGTGAAGTCGCTCGATCTCCAATTTCCACGCCCTCCGAAGCACGTGTAGGCAAATCCCCTCACTTGAGCTACGAATTTGTAAGTAACGCGCATGGATATCAGCAAGCGGATCCAATGCATGGAAAATGTGATCCACTGATCTTAGAAGGTGGGGCCTACAATCAAAGCTGTCCAGATGAGAGGAATGCGTGCACCGAGACACGTGGGACCCACTGCCTAGCTTTTTTTTCGATGTTTGTGGGGCCCGTACTAATTTTGCAACTCTGCCCCCACATTGGGGTTGGTTGAAATTTGTTTATTCTAAAAGAGAGTGGGGTCCCTTGTCTTTCGATTAGTGGGGCTTTCGCATCGCAGTCTACTATGTGAAGTATGGGACAGCTGGTTCTTTATATTTGTGTGGTCCACATTCGGTTTTTATTTTCAGGAAATATGGGTCCACCTCATCTTGTGGGACCATTGCAGCAGGGATATGTACCGTAGATTATCCTTAGCTATGCATTCCCTTCAATTTTTAACGTGACCGGTTTGGATTTGAGTTTCCAACAGCAGTGTTTAGAAAAAATTTTATATTTTTATTTATTTTTTAAATTTTAAAAATTACTTTTGATATAAATAGATAAATTGATAATTTTTTCAAAAAATAGATTTAGAAAAAACAGTTTATAAAATATTAAAAAAATCAGATAAAAATTATTTAAAAATTATTTTTAAAATACTCAATAGTAATCCAAAACACTCTTTTTATACATTTCAATTAGAAATTGAAAAGAATTTGAATGTGGAAAAATTACTATTTATTAATGTAATTTGACATAATATATTAATATATTTTTTAAGTTTAAAGATTTATATAATTTGTCTTCTCTAGTTAATAAGAAAAATATTCTCTTTTACTCATAAAGCTATTAGTACAATATATCAAACTTTAAAAGAGTACTAGCATAATAAATCAAATTTGTTGAGGATACTAGTACAATTTATCAAATTTTAAACAATAATTTTCAAACTTCAAAGAGGTAATAGTGTATTATATCAAATTACAAAAAAATAAATTGTATAATTTCAAACTTCAAAAAATAATTAGTGTATTATGTCAAATCATACGTAATTTTTGCTTTAGACATTTAGATAGTTCTTAACTAAATATAACTTTCGATTGAAGCATAACAATATTCTATTATAACAGCCTATAGTCAATTACTAGGAACTTTAGTATTAGCAATACAACTTACAACAAATTATTCAATTGGGTAAGGTCTCAATTATGAATTTTATTGTTACTATCCATAAATATTAGTAGAAGTTTATCACTTATATGATGAGTACAAAAAGGTTATTACCCTTGTATACTAATGAACCAAAATGAGATAAACAGTCATCATAATATAAAAACACCATTAGAATAGAAAAAATCTGTAGGAAATTTGATGATTAGATTTTTAGCAAGAGAATTTTACATAAATACCAATATATACATATATACTTGCGTTCAAAGTTTTTTTCAATTTTATCAAAAATAATTTTTTAAAATTAATAGTATCTAAATATTAAAATCACCCTAAAATATACCTAAACAATATATTTTTGGTATATTTTGGAGATATTTTAGTTCAATTTTCACCCAAAAACAACATAAGAACAAAAACAATTAAATCATTAAAGAAGAATAATAATAAAATTCAATCAAAATTCTAAATATCACAAAATTTCAAATACAATTTGGTATACCTTTCGTAATATCTTTGAAATTTCTCAGAAATACCTTAAAAATATATTGGGTATCTCTTAAAGATACTTTGGGTATATTTTGAAAATTCTCAAGATATTACGAAAAATATACCAAAGGTATACCAAACTGTGTTTGAGATTTTGTGATATTTTGAATTTTGATTTAATTTTATTTTTCTTCTTCTTTAATGATTTAATTATTTTTTTATTTTTTTGGTGAAAATTAAACCAAGACTTCTTCAAAGTATTCGGAAGGAATTTCCAAGTATACCTTGAAATTCCAAAAGGTATACTTGAGAATTCCATGTGAATACTTCGAGTATACCTTGAGAATACTTTAGGTATACCTTGAGAATTTCCTGAAAGGAATTTCGTGGAAATATCTTGGATATACTTGGGGATACTTAGGTATACCTTTGGAAATTCCATGAAAATGCCTCAGATATATTTTGGAGATACTTTAGGTATAACTTGAGAATTCCTTAAAAGATTCCCATAGAAGACCTTGTGGAATTTCATAAGAATATTTTCAATATACTTTGAAAATATCTTGGTGATTTTCACACAAAAAAATCAACAACTAAAACAAAACTCAAAAAAGTAAATAAACAAACTCAAAGTTTATTCTTAGAGCAATCTAATGAACTCATCGACCTTAGAACAAAAAGCTAAGTCCTAAAAATAACTGCAACATCATTATAAACTTCAATGGTAGTTTTTCTTTTATTCAAAGAAGCAAAAGGAACAGAAAAGAAAAGGGCAACTGATTGGAAACAAGATCATTGTTGGATTTATGAGAGATGAAGTGGAAATGAGATCAAAGAAGACGAGATCAGAGGAAGAATTGGAAAGTCTGTTATGGTGGATCTCAAAGAAGACGAAAAAAATGAAAAGTTAGATAAAAATGAAAAATTTTGATAATGATAAAAAAAAATTATAATATGAAAAAAAAAATATAAATTTTGATAAATGATGATATTTTCACTTTTAGCAATACCATTGGGCCCATTAATGGTTGGGCTTTCTTACTCAATGAATCGTCTTTTATATGATGGAGTTTACGGATTGTTGCATTAGAGACTTGTGTCCATATAGTAATATGAATATGAATCCATATTTTTTTAAAAATACACTAATTATTGACAATTTTGTAAATATATAGATTTATTATTGTTTATAATCAAATTCATTTATATTATTTCATTGCATATTTATTATATTTGCAAGCAGATTTATTGTTGTTTGTAATCATATTCATGTTTATTATTATTTGACTACATGTTCATTATTATTTGTATGCAGATTCATTATTATTTTACTCAATTCATTTAGAATATATTCTATATTTCATTATTATTCGATTGTATATTCATTATTATTTGACAACATGTTTATTATTATCTGGATATATATTCATTATTAGTTGTAATCATGTTCATTTAGAATATATTCTATGTTCAATATTATTTGTACACAAATTCATTAAAAAAATTTTCAGAATCACATAAAAAATTGAAAGAAAAACTAATTATAAATAATAATGAATCAGCATGCAAATAATGATGAATATGGTTAATGTAGCTATGTAGACACAATGGGTCCATAGAATAATTTGCCGGAGTTTACATGAAAATCAAATATTTTATATTTCACAATTTTTCTTAATGCGATCCTGCAAAACTAGCTTGTCTTGAATGTTTTAGCTTGAGATTTAAGGTTATGAATGCGTGATAAAACTAAAAGATCCTAACATATATATTAAAAAAAGAAAAGTCAAACTTTGGAAAATAAGCTGATTTAGCAATTGACTTTGGAGCTTTGTCTTTTAACCTGATCCTGTGATATGAATATGGTCAGCTGATATTATATAGTTTGACTTAATATTATGATTATTTTTAAAGGGAAGGCGTTGCTGCCTAGGAATTAGAGATTGACCTTTCACGGTTTCTACAAAGAACTAGGTGTTCAACCACAAATCCAAAGCTTCAGGCAGCAAATGATAACAAGTAGTCAAGTCCAATAGGAAACATGACATTAGCATTTGATTTTAGCGACAACTGCGGGACTATGCCTGCAGCTAATTACTATTAAATTATGCGTCAATAACAAGTGTATAATTTGCTTATATAAATACCATCATCATTCAACTCTAAGGCATCATACAGATTAGCTAAATCATCATTTAGTTTAGATGGCCAAATCATTAATGGGGATGCTTTCTATTCTTTACCCATTATTGCTGACTGCATTTCTCATGCATTGCCATGCCAATGATCACGAGAGGAAGGTATATTACTACACTTAATAAAAAAAGCATGTTCATTTGAAGTATTTATTATTATTATTATTATATAGCTAATTGTTTTTCTTCACAAATGGTGATGCATAGCTTCACATTGTCTACATGGGTGACAAACCTCGTGGAGAATTTTCTGCTCAATCCACTCATCATTCCATTCTGGAAAATGTGCTTGGGAGGTTGATATATACTCTTCTTATTTTGAGACTTACAAAATTAATATGTATAATCAATAGAATATCTACTTAATTCATAGTGGTTGATATAGTATGTTTTTAACTCAGCAGGGATAAAATGTTAATTTGTTGTTAATTAAGTGCAGCACTTCATTAGCCAAAGACTCCTTGGTTCATAGTTATGGGAGGAGTTTCAATGGATTTGCAGCCAAGTTATCTGATGAAGAAGCAGAAAAACTTTCAGGTTAGAGTTCAGAATAATTAGTAATTATAAAGATTGCAATATTTATTGATTCATTGTGCTTATGCTAAATAATTTTTTTATGCAGGAATGGATGGTGTAATCTCAGTGTTTCCAAACCACATACTGAAGATTCACACAACAAGATCATGGGATTTCACAGGACTTTCCAAAGACAAACTTTCTCAATCTCAGCAAGGAGACATCGTGATCGGCCTTCTTGACACAGGTTTGTTTATAGCTATGTAAGTATAAATGTTGTGTCTTCTAGACACAATTTAATATTAATTTTTCTATGTTTTTTCTAATCCAGGAGTGTGGCCTGAATCTGCTAGCTTCAACGATTCGGGAATTGATCCTCCGCCTTCTAAATGGAAAGGAATATGCCAAGGTGAAGGTAATTTCACCTGCAACAAGTGAGTTCTCTTTCTCGATCTTTTGACACCAATGCTTCTCTTAATCATTAGCCGGATCAGAAAGTGATGATGAAATTATTTGAATTAAATTGCAGCAAGATCATTGGAGCCAGGTATTATAACAGTTACAACGAGTATTATGAAACTGACATCAAGTCCCCCAGAGATTCTGAGGGACATGGAACCCATACAGCTTCGACTGCAGCTGGCAGGGAGGTTGAAGGAGCAAGCTACTTTGGGCTAGCTGAAGGAACTGCAAGAGGTGCTGTTCCATTTGCTAGAATTGCTGTCTACAAAGTCTGCTGGTTCTATGGATGTTCTGCTGCAGATATACTGGCAGCATTTGATGATGCTATCGCAGATGGTGTCGACATTTTATCTGTCTCTCTTGGTTCTCCATCGGCCTATCCATATAAGTGGGATCCAATTGCTATTGGATCATTCCATGCCATGAAACATGGCATCCTGACCTCAAATTCTGCTGGAAATTCTGGACCTTATCCATACACAGCCTCTAATGTTGCACCTTGGACATTGACTGTTGCAGCCAACACTATCGACAGGAAATTCGTGGCAAAAGCAGTGCTTGGCAATGGAAAAATCATCGCTGTGAGTTTACAGATAATGATGACATCTTACTCAGTTGATTTTTTTTTCTCTTTTCACTGATTTCATTTATATACTTGTGTCTTGATTGAAGGGGCTATCCATCAATAACTTTATGTTGAATGGGACCTATCCGTTGATTTGGGGAGGAGATGCATCAAATTATTCTAGAGGTGCTAATCCTGATATTGCAAAACTCTGCTATTATGGTTCCCTGAATTCATACATAGTGGCAGGAAAGATCGTTTTCTGTGAAAAACTTCGGGATGGGTCTGGCGTTCTCCTAGCAAATGGCGTTGGCACCATTACAGCAGACCCAAATTACAGCAAGGATTTTGCATTCAGTTACCCTCTACCGGCTACAGTTATCACTGTTGAGGAAGGACAAGAAGTCTTGGATTACATCAGATCCACTGAGTAAGATGAAATCCGCGTAATTTCTTCATTTGTTATTTGTTCATATAAATCCATCACTTACTCCTTGTTTTCCCTCTTCAGTAATCCAATTGCGACTATTTTACATGGTGAGAATTGGACAGATGTGATGGCACCTTCGGTTGTGTCATTCTCTTCTAGAGGACCTAACCTGATCAGCCCTGACATTCTCAAGGTAATCAGTTAATCATAATTATTCAAAGAAAGGTCTTTGTTGTAGGATTTGGATTGAAATTTTCTGTTGATGATGCACAAACAGCCTGATATCACAGCCCCTGGAGTTGACATTCTTGCTGCCTGGTCTCCTGCGGCACCACCTTCCATCTCATGGTATGATACCAGAAGTGTAAACTTCAACATAATCTCAGGAACATCTATGTCTTGCCCTCATGCTAGTGGAGCAGCTGCTTATGTGAAGGCTGCCCACCCTGACTGGTCTCCGGCTGCAGTTAAATCCGCCCTCATGACAACAGGTTGTGCCTAATAAATATTTTACTGCTATTCATATAGACAGTTTAACAAATAAAAACCTTCACTGATGCTTGATCTTCGGTGTATAGCTAAAATCTTGGACCCAAGGAAGCAGTCGGACCTTGAATTCGCATACGGGTCCGGACATATCAATCCATTGGCTGCAACAGACCCTGGGCTTGTTTATGATGCATCTGAAGCAGATTACATTAATTTCCTCTGCAAGCAAGGCTACAACACCACCACAATCAGTCAGATCACTGGCGATAACAGCAGTGTATGCAACAGCACTGAGATCGGAAGGGCTTGGGATCTGAACTACCCAAGTTTCTCGCTTGCAATTGAAGATGGGCAGCCAATTCAGGGAATCTTTACAAGGACAGTGACAAATGTTGGCAAACCAAACTCAACCTACACTGTCAGCGTGTACATGCCAAGCATTATCACCGTCACAGTCGAGCCCTCGGTCCTTTCATTCTCCGCCATTGGAGAGCAGCAAACATTCAAGGTGACAATGAGTGGTCCAAACATTGCACAACAGCCAATCATGTCAGGAGCAATCATCTGGAAATATGGAGATTATGTGGTTAGAAGCCCACTAGTGGTATATAATGTACTACCTGGTGCTACTTATTATCCTCCTGACACCCTGCAGAAGCAATCATTCAAATTCCAAGGTTCTTCTGTTTACCACAAAAATGGAATCCTCCGCCGCAACTAAACTCCAGTTTTCAGATTGGATTCATTTACTATTCCTTGTCAACTGTTCTACTACCTCAGAATGCCTTGGACTAAACCAATTATGCCTTGTCATATAAGCAAAGTGGTTATTATTGGATTGATCTAAAAAATAAATCACCTCAACTTATGCTAGATTGAAAATGAAACTAATAAGAGACGAACTTCTTGTCAATTGTATAATAAAATTGAGTTGATATGTATTGCCTTTTCTTTAGTATTATATAAAGCTAAAAATCAGCTTGCTGGACTTGATTTCTCTAAGATGTTATAATGTCAGGTCAAACAAGCCCACAACCTGTGCATCTCTAGTTCACTAAAAGAAAATCATCAGTTAACAATGGTTTTTAGTTGCATCTAGCAACGCCTTTTTCAGCGTCACTGACACTCAGTGTCACCATTAGGAACACCTTTTATGCTTAACCTGGCTAGATTTTTTTTTCCCTTTTTTTTTTCTTTTTCTGTTCATCAGAAGGCTCAATAGACCATGAGCCATATTGGTGGATGATGGGAGAAGACTCAAACTTGAGATCTACTCCGATGAGTGGGAATAACAATCAAATCACTCCTTAATTGGCACTTGATTAAGTTTTTGATGATTGAAAAATAAAATTTATAAATATTTGCAGTCTAGTAAATTCAATTATAATATTTGTAATGATTTAAAAATATTTAAAATGAATTTAATTAAATGGCTACAAAATTCCAATTTTCTGTAATTTAATTTGTTATATATAAATATATATATATATATGATATAATTTTTTATCTTTGTTTCTAATTGTACAAGCAACTCTTTCAATTGAATGAATGAAATACAAAGTTCTAACTGTTCCCTCTGATTTCTATCTAATTCTCCCTGGTCTTCATCTCTCCTTTCCTAATTTCCTCTCTATCTTTTTCTTTTCCTCTTCAATCTTTGAAGCCAACTGCATTTTTGAGAAAACAGTTTCTGAAACTTCCTGCAGATCATTTTGGGCTATCATTGCCTATTAAAAGAACATCAACATTTGGAATCATCTTATTGACTGAAAGACCGAAGATTAAATCTTTTGTTTCATATGCTTATCTTGGTTAATTTTCCAATTCAAACCTTATTCTACCGGCAGAGTAGTTTACTACAGAAATGTACTGATAAGGCTGATAGTTCTGCTCTGGGTTGTGTTAGAATTGCAGATTTTGGATGTCATAACAAACATCTATATTTTCTAGTGAATTAAGATATGATTAATATATTTCTTTTTCAACCCAATTACATAAATCTTTTAATTACAATAAGAACAGCATCAATTGTAGGTTAAATTCCAATTAATTGCTCATACAAGGAATATTCAATCTATGAAGAATACAGGGGAGGATCTTTGTTACATTGGAACTATTGTTGTAAATATCATATGATAGTGTAATACTAACTAGTTCATGAATGGATATATAAACTTAATATATATACAACAAATTTCCTATTCAGCAAAGTCAAATTTCAGAAATTAATTTAAGCAAATGATTAAGTGATTGACTTTGGGCCTTTCTTCCTAAGTCTATAATAAGGTCAGCTAATATATAATTTGACTTGTTATTTATGATTACTTTTACAGTAAAGGAATTGCAGCCTAGTAATCAGAAATTGATCTTTCATTGTTTCTATACAAGATACACTAATTGCCGGACTCCACAAAGAGCTATGTCTTCAACCATGAATCCGAGGAAAAAGTTGACTATGCAGCAAATTCAATTGTAATAAGAGACAACCAACACAGTAACTTTTTATGGCGATAACCACAAGACCTTGCCTGAAGATGATTATTAAGATATGCCTTATGCGTGAAAAACAAGAGTTTAATTTGCTCATATAAATACCATCATCATTCCATTCTAATACATCATCAAGGTTTGATAGATCGTTGTATAGTTTAGATGGCCAAATTAATGGAGCTGTTTTCTCTACTTTACCCATTATTGCTCACTGCATTGCCATGGCAATGATCATGAGAGGAAGGTCTATTTGTTCACAGAGATGCTACAAGATTTTTCTTTTTAGCAAGTTTATTGTGTATCCAATTAATTTTCTCCACAGATGACGATGTGTAGTTTCACATTGTATACATGGGAGACAAGCCTCAGGGACAAGGACCGTATAATGCTGAAAAATGTGCTTGGGAGGTCGATATGTACTTTTCTCAATCTTGACTTGTTAAGTCTAATAGAATTTGACGTAAAAATCATATAGATTAACAAACCTCTAATTCATTCATGTGGTTTCATATGTTACACTTTAACCGAGTATTGTTTGTTGAACATCATGACCATTATGAAAAATTTAGGAAAAAAACTTGATGAATGCAGCACTTCATCAGCCAAATAGTAATTGGTTTACAGTTAGGGGAAGAGTTTCAATGGATTTGCAGCCAAGTTATCAGACGAAGAAGTCGAAAAGATTGCAGGTTTGAGTTTAGAATTAGTGGTTTTAAAAATTTTGATATTATTTGTAGTGTGGGCTAACAATAACTGAAAAATGGGATGCATAAATGGATGGTGTAATCTCAGTGTTTCCAAACCACACTCTAAAGATTAACACAATAAGATCATGGGATTTCATGGGTTTTTCCAAAGACAAACTTTCTCGACCTCAGCAAGGGGACGCCATTATCGGTTTTCTTGACACAGGTTTATTTATATATATGCTCAAATTACTGAGAAAATTCCAAGATGATGCAAGTGACACTGTTCCATATGAAATGGTCAATGTTTCCAGGAGTATGGCCAGAATCTCAGAGCTTCAACGACTCAAATATGGATACTCCCCCTTCTAATAGGAAAGGAATATGCCAAGGTGAAGGCAATTTCACCTGCAACAAGTGAGCTCTCTTTCTCTTTCCACACCACTGCTTCACTTAATTATTAACTCAATCAGAAAGTGATGAAGTATTTGAATTGAATTGCAGCAAGATCAATGGAGCCAGGTACTACAACAATGAAAACTAGTATGATAATGAAACTGATAAACTGATTTCAGGTCCCCAAGAGATTCTGAGGGACATGGAACCCACACTGCTTCAACTGCATTGGGTAGGGAGGTTGAAGAAGCAAGCTACTTTGGGCTAGCTGAAGGAACAGCAAGAGGTGCTGTTCCATATGCGCGAAAGCTGTCTACAAAGTCTGCTGGTCATTTGGGTGCGCTACTGCAGATATCCCAGCAGCATTTGATGATGCTATAGCAGATGGTGTTGGACATTTTATCTGTCTCTCTTCGTGCTCCATGGGCATTCCCATATTTGGATGACCCAATTGCTATAGGATCATAACGTGCCTTGAAATATGGTATTTTGACCTCAAATTCTGCTGGAAATTCTGGACCTTACCCGTACACAGTCTCCAACGTTGCACCCTGGACATTGACTGTTGCTGCAAGCACAATTGACAGGAAATTTGTTGCAAACTTCTCAATAGCTTGGCTAAATTTTCCAAACCAAGCACAAGGACTTTGTTTGAGTCCATACAATGATTTACGAAAACGACATACCGTTCTAGACTTCCTTGAGCAACAAAGCCAAGTGGTTGCTTTAAATAAACCTCTTCCTAAAGATCACCGTGAAGAAAAGCATTTTTGATGTCCAGTTGATGCAGTGACCAATTATAAGCGGCAGCCATAGAGATAAATAATCCGACAGATGTAACCTTAGCAACAAGAGAAAAAGTGTTAGAATAATCTACACCATATGTTTGAGCATATATTTTAGCAACCAAGCGAGCTTTCAGACGTGCAACTGATCCATCACGATTAAATTTTATTGCAAACACCCATTTACAGCCAATTGCTTTCTTCCCTGCAGGTAAATTCATTAAAGTCCAAGTACCATTATCTTCTTAGGCTTTTATTTCCTCAATCATAGCCTGAATCCAACCAGGATAAGACAATGCTTCATGAATAGATTTAGGAATAGAAATTGAATCTAGAGAAGCAATAAAAGTGTAAGATCATGATGATAAATGATTATAAGACATAAAAGATGAAACAAAATAAGTACACTGACGTTTACCTTTTCGAAGAGCAGGTGCAGCTGGCATAGGACATGGTTCTGAGGGAGTCGTTCGTTGGGAATAGACTTGCACTATAGGAGGCTTAGGACGAGCAAAAATAGACTCAACAGGATTAAAAACTGGAGATGTAATGATATAGATTAACAAATCATCATCATCGCCCTAACTTATATAAGATGGAGATGAAGAAAACAGAGTGTCTTCGAAGAAGGTGACATTAGCTGAAACAAGATACCTATTAAGAGTGGGACAATAACACCTATACCCCTTTTGAACATGAGAATACCCAAGAAAAATACACTTTAGAGATTTTGGATCTAATTTTGTGACATGAGGACAAATATCCCGAACAAAGCAAGTACATCCAAAGATCCTAGGTTCAATAAGAAATAATGTTTTATTTGGAAAAGGAACATGATAAGGTGTCTCACCATTAAGAACAAACAATGACATCCGATTAATCAAAAAACAATCTGTAGAGACAGCATCTGCCCAAAAACATTTAGGAACTTTCATTTGGAACAATAATGCTCTTGCAGTTTCTAGAAGGTGTCTATTTTTCCGCTCAGCAACCTCATTTTGAGATGGTGTATCAACACAAGAAGTCTGATGAAGAATATCATGTTGAATCATGTAATTTTGAAAAGTGGTAAACAAATATTCTTTAGCATTGTCACTTTTCAAAATTTGAACAAAGACATGGAACAGGGTCTTAATTTCAGCACAAAAAGTAGAAAAATGAGAAAAACTTCTGAATGATTTTTTATTAAGTATAATCATGTCTTCGAGAATAATCATCAACAAATGTAATAAAATATTGAAATTCTGGTTTGGATATAACAAGACAAGGACCCTATACATCTGAATGCACTAACTCAAAAGGAGTACTAGCTCGTTTGTTGACTTTTGAACTTGAACTAAGACGATGATTTTTTTCAAATTGACATGGCTCACAATCTAATGAGGACAAACTTTGAAACTGAAGACAACATTTCTTTAACACAGAAAGAGATGGATGACCGAACCTATAATGTGCTTTAAATGGGTTGACTATTCCAGAACAAGCTATGGATCTCGACACTTTTTTATCAAGGACGTAAAGACCCCCAGACTCATGTCCTTTACCAATAACCTCCTTCATCGCAAGATCTTGAAACATACAATAATCAGGAAAGAATGAAACAGAACAGTTTAAGTAACGATTAAGTTTACTAACAGAAATCAAATTGAAAGATAGTTGAAGTAAACTAAGAACAGATGACAAAGGAAGTGCTGGAGTAGGAATAAGTATGTCAGACCCAAGAACAGATGATATGGATCTATCTGCTAAAGTAACATTTGAAGTAGATGTGTGTTTTTGAAAGGAAGAAAACAAACTAAAATTACTTGTCATGTAGTTTGTGGCACCGGAATCAATGATCCATTTAGAAGAGGAAGACACAAGACATGTGTTAAGTTTACCTGATTCAATGATAGAAGTAACAAAAGTAGGCTGACTAGGCTAAGATTTCATAAAATCTTGATACATAGCATATTCATCTGCAGATATCATGATAAACTTTTTCTCCATATTTGTTAAAATAATCAAACAAACTACTCAAAATTATACCGATCACTAAGAGAGGAAAACAAAACCTGTAATACAAAAGGTTTCACACCACACAAATGTAAACCCAACCAGATCAGATAAGATTTAATCTCAAACAGCAAATCTAACTCCCAAACAGTGAAATATCTCCCTAAACAATAAGAGAAGAGAGGGTACAAACTTTCCTAATGGGCAAGCAAACATCAGTGGACAAACACCAAGACTGAGGCAACCTTCGGAGAGGAAACTGGCGTGAGGATTCTGATCACCGGATTTTGGGCCAGCACCAATCAACAAGTGGTGCTCCTTCTAGGGCTGGCGATAACATACTGAAGTCACTCTAAAATAGTGACTCAAAACTCTTGCTCTCTAGGAGAAGAAAAAAAAAACCCAAATTTGTTTTTGAAAATATCCTAAGGCTCTGATACCATGTAAAGAAAAAAGAATGGAGAGAAATCGATTGTATATTTCACTATGAAAGAATACATATATATATACAACTTTGTAGAGACCGAAATAGGAAGAAAATCAATCTAATTCCTATAATCAAGCTAATTCCTATTTAGGCTAATAATATAGCCTATAATCTTGTAACGGTGATCACTGTGAGTTTATTGATTACGAATAACGACACATCCTTCTTTATTGATTTTCTCTTTTTGCTACCGATTTCATAAACATTTTTATGTGATGATTGCGGGGGGTATCCATCAATAGCATTGAGATGAATGGAACCTATTCGTTGATTTGGGGAGATGCAGCAAACTATTCTGCACAAGCTAATCCTGACATTCCAAGATACTGTATTACTAGTTCCCTGAATTCATACATAGCGGCAGGAAAGATTGTTTTCGGTGAAAACCTTTGGGATTGTACTGGCGTTCTTCTAGCTAATGGTGTTGGAACCATTATGGCTGATCCAGAATTCAGTAAGGATTTTTCTTTCAGTTACCCTCAACCGGCCACAGAGTAAGATGAAATCCATTAATTTTTTTTTATTTCTTATTTGTTCTACTTATAAAAATCATTTACTTTGTTTTCCCTTTCAGGACTCCAATTGCCACTATTCTAGTTGGTGAGAAATGGACAGATGTGATGGCACTGTGTCATTCTCTTCTAGAGGATCCAATCTGATCAGCCCTGATGTTCTCAAGGTAATCAACTAAATATCATTATTCATGTAACAGGTTTTTGTTTTGGAACTTGTATTCAAATCTTACATGAGCGATGCACAAACAGCCTGATCTCACAGCCCCCGGGTAGACATCCTTGCTTCCTGGTCTCCGGTCCATCCATCTCTTGGGATGATGGCAGAAGCGTAAACTTCAACATAATGCTAGTGGTGCAGCTGCTTATGTGAAGGCTGCCCACCCTGACTGGTCCCTAGCTGCTGTTAAATCCGCGCCCCGCCCCCCATGACAACAGGTTTGCCTAATATAGATTTTACTGATATTTATTAATGAACCGAGAAAGCTAAACAGAAACCCTAACTACATTTTTTGATCTCCATTGAATAGCTATAATCTTGGACTCAAGGAAGCATCCAGACCTAGAATTTCCATATGGATCAGGCCACATCAATCCATTGACAGCAACAGACCCTGGGCTTGTTTGTGATGCATCTGAAGCCGATTACATTGATAAGCAGGGCTACAACACAACCACTCCCAGACTGATCACTGGTGACAATAGTAGCGTATGCAACAGCACAGATCTTGGAGGGGCTTGGGATCTGAACTACCCAACTTTCTCACTTGCAATTGAAGATGGGCAACCAATTCAGGGAGTCTCACTAGGACAGTCACAAATGTCGGTAAACCAAATTCAACATACTCTGTCAGCGTGTATATGCCAAGCATTATCATCATTTCAGTCAAACCCTCGGTCCTTTCATTTTCTGCCATTGGAGAGCGGAAAACATTCAAGGTGACAGTTGCTGGTCCAAATATTGCACAACAGCCTATCATGTCAGGTGCAATCACCTGGAAATATGAAAATTATGTGGTGAGAAGCCTGCTACTGGTATACTATATACTTCCAGGTGCTACTTATTATCCTCCTGACACCATGCAGCAGAAATCATTCAAATTAAAAGGTTCCTCCATGGACCACAAAAATGGAATCCAAGGGCGCAAATAAACTCCAATTTTCAGATTGGATTTATCTACCACTCCATGTCAAATTTTACCTCAGAGATTATGCTAGGTTGAAATAAAACTAATAAGAGAGGAAATCTATGCCAATTGGTTGAGAGAGAGATAGCAGTTGCTTGTGAGGAAAACCATGTCAATGTGTGATTGGTTGTTCATAGTTTTAATAAAATTTGTGTTAAAAGCTAAAATCAGCTTGATTATGGACAGAATTTATCTATTGAGGATGTCAGATCAATTCAATAACTCCGCAACTTGTGCATATAATTATGTAAATTATTATGTGCATAGATCATTTACATAGTCCTCACTATAAGATCATAACCTGAATGACCAAATAAATTTTTTAATGCATGTAACATCATGAAATCAGGGATAAAAATTCAGATCTCTTTAAGAGGAAAAAAAATCGACCAGGTGATACATTTATACTTTCTAGCAGACTGAATATAAGACTTTCACATACTGTTCAGCAGAGGCATGTTAATAATTCTTATCAGGATTTAAGGGTTAACTGGAAAAATCACTACCTGCAATCTTGTCGGAGTTTATGATATAAGAAATTGAACCCTGATTACTAAGAAAGAAATAAACCCATTTGCCTTGTAAGGACAAGATGTATATCTTATTTATCTTACAGTTTCAAATGCTATAGGTAAAATTAATTTTATTGGCCCCAATCAAGAACCCCGTTATTTTTTGTCATTCTTAGAATCTTGGGTCCCTTAGGTTTTTATTCCCCCGTCTTAGAATTTTATTGTTTTAGAGATGCCATCAGGGTCCTGGTCCTCCTCCCATTTAAATACATATCACAAACAAAAACATCTTAAAAGCAGGCAACCAAGTGTCACAGATACAAGAGTATAAGAGATAGAACACTTAGCTGTCAAATGCCAAAAATAAATAGATTTACTCTCTTTGGAACCCATTCAGGGGTCAACCGAACCCTGCCAGAAAAATAGAAAAATGGCATTAAAATAAGTCCTCTTAGGAGCATAAAATGGAGCGCGGAGGGATGGGAAGGGATTAAGACTTAAGAGATCAAAAGCAGGTTAGTAACCAGACAAGATAAATCAATGAGAAAACCTTAGACACAGAAAAGGAAATACAATAATTGAAAGAAGAAAGCAGTTCCACAATTGAAATAAGATGCATATGGAATAAGAACATGTTAAATTCTGACTAAAAAAATACAATCACGTAGAGTCCTTCAAGGCAAGAATTCAAATTGTCAAATAGTATTTAATTCAGAATCAAAGAGAAAACATTTGCATAGGTAGCCTGTAATTAGGAACAAAACCAGGAAACCATGTATAACTCTTCCTTTGGTTTCTATCTTCTTGCAGAAAGTACACTTTATACTCATTTGTTTTCGAAATAGACGTTCCTTTTAAATTTTGGTCTTTTAAATTATTTCATTAAATTAAAATATATTTTTATTCTATTTTCTCTCTTTTCTAGTAAATGATAACTTTATGTCTTGTATAACTTTATTAATTTAAATTTTATTTTTTCTCCTAATTTTTATGTTTCGTGTGTGCGTGCGTGCGTGTATATATATATATATATTTGAATATTCTTTAACTAAACATTTAAAAATTGGGAATAAAATATATGTAATATAAATACCGTAAATAATTTTTTTAATGTATCGTATACTTGTTGTATATATTTTTTAAATATATTTAATAATTTGAACAATACATAGATATATTTATCATAAATATAAAAATATACAAAACATATACTAATATTTACACAATACTATAGATATATATATCAAAAAACAAATATAGTTATATTCAAAACATATATTATATATTTACAATACTATAAATATACAAAACATATATGTGTGTGTATAAGATAATTTTTTATGAGTGAGAAAATTGGGAGTGATTGGTGCAACTTAAAATTCTAATATTAATGGAAAATATTACAAATATTTTAGACAAAAACATTTCCAAAGACATAATTTTTGAAAGAAAAAATTAGTCGTAGAGTTTTTTTGGTAGTTTTAAAATTTTGATGTAAAAATGTTATAATATATAGAGAAAAGAGTAGTTATGTAAAATTCCCAAAATCATAATAATTATTATATTATTTATAATGTTTAAATTCAAATATTATGTCATTTATATCCATTTAAATCCGATAAGCATTATCTCTTTATTATTTAATACTATATTTTTTAAAAATTTTATATAGATTCATATTTTTGTTTATTTGTTTTTCTTGATTTTATCGTTTTATTGCGGCTTTTGATTTTTTATCGTCTTATTATAACGTTTTATTTTATATCGTTTTATTGTGGGTTTTATTTTTGTATGATAATGATTCAGACATTTAAAATATATTCAATCCGATAGAGATAACAAATCAAATTAAGATCGTCTGTATATTGCAAAATTGGAATCATAGGAATTCTAGTCACTATAATATATAATATTAAATTTGTAGGTATTAAACCAACTTATTATGCTATTATCTAGGTACTGTAAATTTTTTTTACTAATTCATTCTCTATACTTTTTTAGTAGATTTGTATTTATATTTTTATTGATGTATTGATAGTTTAAATTAATAAAATTATTTCTCTTTTAATAAAAGAGTATGATAACAATTTATAAATGTCGAATCATGAAGCCTAAAATGGTACTATTACTTAATACTTGTTGGAGAATTATCCTATATCGGAAAAAAGAAAAAAAAAAGGATCATATATAAATGTAAAGGGCCAAACTAATATATGCCTTAAGGCTTTTAGATGAAGGTCTATTTAGAGCATCACCATTAGTATTTTTATTTCTTTTCTTACTTAAAATTAGAGAGTTTTATACCTTCCAACAACTTCTCTATTTTTATCCTTACTTATCTCACTTTTTAATTCTACCTCTTTAGATTTAAGAGATACTATGAGCTCTTAGAGTATATTTTATTATTTCTATTTTCTTTTTTTTTTTGTTATTTTCTCTCTCTTTCCTTCTTTTTTATTTCTTACTCTCTTTTCATTTTTTTCTAGATAGTTTTATTAATAAAAAATTAAAATAGGAAATGAGATAATAAGTATTGTTAAAGTGCATATAATTTTTAAGATAAACTAAAATAGTGAGTAAATTTTTTATAATATAATAGGAAGTGAAATATGAAACATTATTTTATAAGTTCTCCCATCAATTTCATTATAGTATTAGAGTCTAATGGTCTTGTGGCTCATGAAGATCCGCTCTATGGATTTAAGAGTACAAGTCCAGATAAAGCAAAATGGAGAACTAAGATCTTTAAAACTCAAACAAATGAACATGTGATCTATGAGATTCAAAAGAGCACAAGCCTAAACAAAGCATAATGGAAACTTAAGACCTCTAAAACTCAATGGATACAAGTCTAGGATATAAAAATCATGACAAATCACAACAAGTAAAAATCCAGTTGGACTTTGGAGGAAATATTGAAAAATTATCCTACATCAAGAGAAAAAAGAAAAAAAATGGGTAATATATAAATATAAAGGGCCCAAACCAAAATGCTTTGGACCATTTGAAAGAATGCTTACCTACCAATTTTAAGCCTATAAATTTTCACTCCCATTAAAAATGGATGGAACCCATCAATTTCAACAATACTTAGACTAAATTGTTACTCACCGATCAAATTGCATGATCTTCACAAAATTAAAGCCCCTTATAGATTGAAACATGAGTTTGCTACAATTAATGGAAACATCTGTTGAAGAAACCAAAAAACCCATATCTGCAAAATGAAAGAAAAATGGGTAGCATATAAGCAAGTGAGACAAATAACCAAATTGGCTTAAACCATTTTGGAAATAAGTCCTTCAATGCATGCTCCAATTATTGATTTAGTCCTCACTCTTCCAATTCAAGTTGGACTCGGGCCCACCAAGTTCCAACAAATGGTATCAGAGCTTAAATGACTTAACAGCCCATAAAGATCCAGAACATCCTACATAAAAAGTTTATATCTTGGCAAAAGTCTTATGTCCTAAGACTTGAAGCCCAAGAAGAATGCTCAGTGAAAAAGATTCAGGCATGATAAATGATCACAAAGACTTGTAACCCAAGATCTGAAGCTCTAGAAAGAAGGTTCAGTGAGGAAGATCTAGGCAAAAAAAATGATCAAGACCTATGGTTCAAGACCTGAAGCCCAAGAAGAAAGCTTAGTGAGGAAGATCCAAGTAAAGACAAATTAGACCTGTGGTCTTTGAGGTTCAAGGAGTATAGGTCAGTTCAAAGAGTACAAGTTCAAGTAGAAGAAAGAGACTTGAGACCTCTAAAACTCGAAAAGAAATACAAGCCTAAGCAAAATAAAAGACAAATCACAACTGGACCAGACCAGTTGGATATAAGAGGAGTATTGAAAAAACCAAAAAACCCACATTGGAAAAATGAAGGAAAAATGGATAGCATACAGACAAGTGAGGCAAATAACCAAATTGGTTCAAGCCATTTTAGAAATGAGTCTTCCAATTACTATTTAGTCCTCACTTTTCTAATTCAAATTGGCCCGGCCCAAATTTCAACATCATCAACCTGAAATAATGACAGAGATATGTTAAAACCTTAGTTAACGTCTAAAGTTGACTTTAGGCTTTTCTTCCTGTGCCTATAATATTATCAGCATGATATATAGTTTGACTTATTATTAAGATTTTTTTTTTTTGTTTATTTTTATTAAGATTTTTTTTTCACTTGTTGCCTTGTAATCATAGATTGACCTTCCACCGTTTGATGCAGAATATTTTTTTCTTGGATAGCCGGAGTCCACAAATAACAATGTCTTCAACCACAAATTCAAGGAAACTGTTGTAGCGACAATGGCATAAGACAGTGCCTGCAGGCAATTAATATGAAATTAATGCGTTAATAACAAGTGTTTAATCTGATTATATAAACACCATTATCATTCAACTCTTAACACATCCATTGATTTTGCTACATCTTTACTTAATTAGATGACCAAACTATTAATGGGGCTGTTTTCTTTTCTTTACCCATTATTGCTGACTGCATTTCTGGTGAATTGCCATGCCAATGATCATGAGAGGAAGGTAGAATGTATTGTTTGTATAGGTGCTTCCAGATTTATTTAGCAAGTTCACTTTATTGCTGTACATCTAACTGGTTTTCTCCATAAACGTTGATGCATATATAGATTCACATTGTATATATGGGAGACAAGCCTCTGGCAGATTTTTCTGCTCAATCAACTCACCATTCTATCCTGGAAAATGTGCTTGGAAGGTTTGTATATATTCTTCTTAATCTTAGTCTTGACTTACTAATAAGGGATAAAATGAAAATTTTGATGGGAAAAAAAAGCTCACAATGTTAGTTTGCTGTTGAATGCAGCGGTTCGTCAGCGAAAGAGAGATTGGTTTATAGTTATGGGAGGAGTTTCAATGGATTTGCAGCTAACTTAACCAACGAAGAAGTAGAAAAACTTTCAGGTTAGAGTTTAAAATTGGTGGGAAATTTTGATGTTATTTCTTGTGCTGTGCTAAATAAAACTGAAAATTGGGATGCAGAAATGGATGGTGTAGTCTCAGTATTTCCGAATCGCATACTAAAGATTCACACAACAAGATCATGGGATTTCATGGGATTTTCCAAAGACAGACTTTCTCAATCTCAGCAAGGAAACATCACTATCGGTCTTATTGACACAGGTCTATATCTGTATATATGTTTTTTATTACTCAAATTACTGAGAGAAAAGTATAAGATGATGCAAGTGACGCAGTTTCATATTAACATTTCAATGTTTGCAGGAGTATGGCCAGAATCTGAGAGCTTCAACGATTCGGCAATGGATCCTCCGCCTTCTAAATGGAAAGGAATATGCCAAGGTGAAGGCAATTTCACCTGCAACAAGTAAGCTTTCTTTCTCGAACTTTTGACATCACTGCTTCACTCTCATTAGCTCGATCAGAATTGATGAAACATTCGAATTAAATTGCAGCAAGATCATTGGAGCCAGGTACTACAACAGTGAAAACTTCTATTTTCCAGGAGACATTAAGTCTCCAAGAGATACTTTCGGACATGGAACACATACAGCTTCGATCGCAGCAGGTAGGGAGGTTGAAGGAGCAAGCTACTTTGGGCTAGCTGAAGGAACTGCAAGAGGTGCTGTTCCATTTGCTAGAATTGCAGTCTACAAAGCCTGCTGGTCCCTCGGATGTTTTTCTGCAGATATCCTGGCAGCATTTGACGATGCTATAGCAGATGGTGTTGACATTTTATCAGTGTCAGTAGGTACTCCATGGGCATTCCCTTATTTGGATGACCCAGTTGCTATTGGATCATTCCATGCGATGAAACATGGTATCCTGACCTCAACTTCTGCGGGAAATTTCGGACCTTACCCATACACAATCGCCAATGTTGCACCTTGGGCATTGACTGTCGCTGCCAGCACCATTGACAGGAAATTCGTCGCCACTGCAGTGCTTGGCAATGGAAAAGTTATCACTGTGAGTTTAAGAATACAAATAACAATACATCTTTCTCTGTTAATTTTACTTCTTGTTCTAATTTCATGCTTTTTTTTCCCTGATGATTGAAGGGGTTATCCATCAATAACTTTGTAATGAATGGGACATATCCATTGATTTGGGGAGGAGATGCTGCAAACTTTTCTGCGGGTGCTGATCCTGACATTGCAAAACTCTGCTATTATGGTTCCCTGAATTCTTATATAGTGGCAGGAAAGATTGTGTTCTGCGAGACCCTTAACATTTGGTATGGTAATGGCGTTCTTCTAGCAAATGGTGCTGGCACCATCATGGCTTCCTCTATATATAGCGAGGATTTTGCTTTCAATTACCCTTTACCGGCTACAGTTGTCACTGTAAAGGAAGGACAACAAGTGTTGGACTACATCCGATCCTCAAAGTAAGATAAAATCCATTTAATCTCTTCATTTGTTATTTGTTCTTTGAAGAAATCCCATTACTTGGTCATTGCTTTCCCTTTCAGGAATCCAATTGCGACTATTCTAGCTGGTGAGAATTGGACAGATATCAGGGCACCTTCTGTTGTGTCATTCTCTTCCAGAGGACCCAACTTTATCTGCCCTGACATTCTCAAGGTAATCTATTTATTCATGGAACATGTCTTGATTTGTTTTAGGACTGGGATTGAAATTTTCAGTGGATGATGCAAAAACAGCCTGATATAACTGCCCCTGGAGTTGACATCCTCGCTGCCTGGTCTCCTCTATCACCACCTTCCCTTGCTTACGATGATAGCAGAAGTGTAAAATTCAATGTAATCTCAGGAACTTCTATGTCTTGCCCTCACGTTAGTGGTATCGCTGCTTATTTGAAAGCTGCCCACCCTGACTGGTCTCCTGCTGTAATTAAATCTGCCCTCATGACAACAGGTTTTCACTATTATTTATTTTACTCGTATTCATTCAGGAATCCAGTCAGCTAAATAAAAAGTACAAAACTCTCACTATATTGTCTGATCTCCATTGAATAGCTACTACCTTGGACTCAAGGAAGCACCCAGACCTTGAATTCGCGTACGGCTCTGGTCATATCAATCCATTGGCAGCAACAGACCCTGGTCTTGTTTATGATGCATCTGAGACGGATTACATCAGCTTCCTCTGCAAGCAGGGTTATAACACAACCACTCTCAGGCTGATCACCGGTGATAACAGCAGCATATGCAACAGCACCGAGCTTCGAAGGGCTTGGGATCTGAACTACCCAAGTTTCGCGCTTGCAGTTGAAGACGGGCAGATGATTCAGGGAGTGTTTACAAGGACAGTCACAAATGTTGGCAAACCAAACTCAACCTACACTGTCAGCATATATATGCCAAGCAATATAAGTGTTACAGTTGAGCCCTCTGTCCTCTCATTCGCCACCATTGGAGAGCAGAAAACATTCCAGGTGACATTGAGCGGTCCAAAGATTGCACAACAGCCAATCGTGTCAGGTTCAATTTCTTGGAAATATGGAGATTATTCAGTGAGAAGCCCAGTAGTGGTGTACAATATACTACCTGGTTTTACTTATGATCCTCCATACACCATGGAGGAAGAATTCAAATTCGAAGGTTCTTCTGTTTATCACAAAAATGGAATCCTCGGCCGCAACTAAGCTCCAATTTCCGGATTAGGTTAATGCTAGTTTCAAATTCAACTAATAAGAAACGAATTCTTTCCGTCACTTGAGAAGAGGAAACACAGAGTAGTTGCTTGTGAGGCAGACTGCGTATAATATCATAGTATGAATAAAATTATTGTTTAAACTTTAAAGCTAATCCAGTTGATTGGGTTTTGTTACCAACTGTGACCATTTTTCTTCAAATGTTCGGAAGTATTAATACTGGTTTGGTAATCAGAGTCGTAAAATTTTTAGTTGGAATCTCCAGTTGAATTTTTTGTATCAATAAATATCATTCGTGAAATAATTGAAGGAAGAACTATGTCATTGATAAAATTAAATATTAATGAATATTTAATTAACATTTTTAAAAAATTAGAACATAAATGTAAATACTATCAAATTTGAAGAAAATTTTGATTATTTCCCTAATCTTTTTTATTTAGAAGTAAGCAAAACCAAATCGATTAGATAAAATTGATTCATATCGATCAGGTTGAAAATTTCCCATGTTTGGTTTTGGTTTGAGTTGAATATTTCTTAATTATTTTAACTCAAAGATCGAACAAAATAAATTGATCCAAAATTTTATCAAGTTGAAAATTAGATGATATTTTATATTTACTTCAGGAAGAAAATACTGTGACTGTGAGCAAGTTCTCAATTTCTTCTTTGTTAATTCTTTTTAATTTTTCCCTGAAATTTTGATCTTTTTTTTTTTGCCTTGTTGAGCTATAAAACTCAGGCCTTCTCTGTTAACATTCATTTAATCAATAAGATTTCAGTTGTTCTTTGTTTCTATTTTCGTCCCCTTTCCTTCACTTTCTCTGTTGCCCATCATTCTCAGATGATGCCTAATGTTAGGATTCAGCTCACTTGAGTTGGATTCTTAACATGCATGAATATGTAAAATGTTAGAATATACACCTTTAATTCGCAATATTTTGTAGGATTACGAGATTACAAATTTAAATTTCATTTAAATCAAAATACATTGTAAAATCGATATATATGAAACAATAGAATGTAAGTTATGGATTGAGGTTAATTGCATATAAGGTTATTGAATTTTGCTTTTATTGTAGTAAAATTACAAATTATTTTTTTCATTCCAATTTCGTTTCACTAAAGCCACTCCAAGCCAATTTCTGGTGACATGTTAGCTGTCACATCAGATTTTCGGTAATATGTCAGCTGTCTGTCAGCTTTCAAGTTATCTAAATCGAAAAGTTAACTAGAACTAATTTTAGTGAAATAAAAATATAGTTGACTGACTTTTTTGGGTTAAAAAATTTTTATGATTTTACTGCAATAAAAGTAATGGTCTTGATAAAAAAAAATTAATGACAAAAGTTAGTGACTATTGATGAAATTAACCCGTTATTATATTTCACAATTTATTTATGATTGATCCGAAACTTGTATACTTCAAGAAATCAGAAGCATGTCAAAAATATATTTGATCTTTTGTATCAAAGATTTCAAGAAATGAATTCTTTAAAATACTTATAATTAAATAATAATCAATCCGTACCTAGCTAGCTAATTAAGCCGGAAAAAAATCCAAAGATAATGATAAACCCATCTTCGGGCTCATCGCTTTCCATACATTGTCATGCACCGCGGAGGCACCACGGAGGTTCAATCTCAATTCTCTAGACAAAATCCATTATGATTTCGTAATTAGGTTTTAAAGTAGTGGAATATTTGTTTTTTGTCAAGAATCGATATAAATAATGTAACCCTAATTTGATATATGTAAGACAAAATGGAAGACGTAGGCAGGCCAACTTGAACAAAGTTCAAAGGAAAATTCTTTTTTATAAAAGGGGTTGGATTGAAGATTTGAATTCGACCATATTAGTATCATTAAGCTAAAACTTATTAGCTATAGTTTGTATGAATATTAAATATACTACGAAATTATGAATTGGATTGAAAAAATTTTAACAACTAACATTAGTTGCCTTTCTGTTATATGCTTGTTTTGGTATTGAATTTCTATCTCGTAGTGCAGTAAATTAAAATTCATTTGTTCTTAATTGTAATTAAGAAAAAAAAAATTTTTAAAAGTCAAATATATATATAGACGAGTATAACAATAATTTTTTATCAGTTGGGCTGATCACGACCTCTCAATTCTCCGCCTGCAGCCGATCACTAAGAGTGCGTTAGTAACAAGTGTTAAACTTTCATGTATAAATAACATTCTCCCATTCAACTTCAGAACATCAATCAACTATTAATTTGTTTCCTAAAATATTAATAGTTGATTTTCATGGACAAAATGGGGTTGCTTACCCTTCTTTACCCATTATTGCTAGCTGTACTTTTCATGCATTGCTATGGCAATGATCATGAGAGGAAGGTAGAACTGTTTTTCTGAGAAGGTTACATTTAATTCGTATTTCTATGTTCTTAATGTATGTATCTAAAATCATGTTCTTGTAATAGGTTCATATTGTATACATGGGAGAGAAGACTAAGGGTGATTTTTCAGCTGCATCCACTCACCATTTCATGCTGCAAAGTGTACTTGGAAGGTCAATTTCTACTTTTCTTAGCCTTGATTTATTAAGTCTAATTGAATTTTAACCGTTTGTTGTTTTGTTAAACATCTTAATGCATTCATCTCTAAGGGATAAAGGGAAAAAACATAATGTTAGATTATTTTTGAATGCAGCGCTTCATCAGCCAAAGAATCATTGGTTTATAGTTATGGAAGGAGTTTCAATGGATTTGCAGGTAAGTTGTCCAATGAAGAAGTGGAGAAACTTTCAGGTTAGAGTTTGGAATTAGTTATAAATGAACAATGTCGAATAATATGTTGTGCTGTGCTAAATAAAACCGAAAAATGGGATGCAGAAATGGATAGTGTCATCTCAGTGATTCCAAACCACATACTGAAAATTCACACAACAAGATCATGGGATTTTCCAAAGGCAGACTTTCTGGAGCTCAGCAAGGAGACATCATTATCGGTCTTCTTGACACAGGTTTATTTATAGCTATATATGCATAAATATTTTGTGTCTTGTCGATCGGCATAGTTTGATTTGAATTTTTCTATGTTGTTTAATAATCCAGGAGTGTGGCCTGAATCTGCGAGTTTCAATGATTCGGGAATGGGTCCTGCACCGTATAAATGGAAAGGAATATGCCAAGGTGAAGGCAATTTCACCTGCAACAAGTGAGCTCTCTTCCCCTTTTGACACCAATGCTTGACTTAATATTATTAGCTCAATCAGAAAGTGATGAAAAATTAAATTGCCGCAAGATCATTGGAGCCAGGTATTACAACAGTGAAAACTGGTATTTTGAAAATGACATCAAATCTCCAAGAGATTCTGAGGGACATGGAACCCATACTGCTTGGACAGCAGCTGGCAGGGAGGTTCAGGGAGCCAGCTACTTCTGGCTAGCTGAAGGAACTGCAAGAGGTGCTGTTCCATATGCAAGAATTGCTGTCTACAATGTCTACTGGTCATTTGGATGTGTTTCCGCGGATATCCTGAAGGCATTTGATGATGCTATAGCTGATGGGGTAGACATTTTATCGGTGTCTCTCGGTTCTCCATGGGCATTCCCATATCTGGATGACCCAATTGCCATCGGATCATTCCACACCATGAAATATGATATTCTGACCTCAAATTCTGCTGAAAATTCTGGAGCTGACCCTTACACAGTCTGCAACGTTGCACCTTGGACATTGACTGTTGCTGCTAGCACCATCGACAGGAAATTTGTGGCAAGCGCTGTGCTTGGCAATGGAAAAGTCATCACTGTGAGTTTATCGACTGCGGATAAAAAAAATACATCCTTCTTTATTGATTTTATTCGTTATTGATCTATTTCATGAAAATATTTATTTGATGATTGAAGGGGCTATCCATCAATAGCTTTGTGATGAATGGGACCTATTCATTAATTTGGGGAGGAGATGCAGCAAACTATTCTGCAGGAGCTAATCGTGACATTGCAACATACCGCATTACTGGTCCCCTGAATTCGTACATAGTGGCAGGAAAGATTGTTTTCTGTGAAACCCTTTGGGATGGTACTGGCGTTCTTCTAGCTAATGGTGTTGGCACCATTATGGCCGATCCAGAATTCATTAAGGATTTTGCTTTCAGTTACCCTCTACCGGCTGCTGTTATCAATGTAGAGGAAGGACAAGTCTCGGATTACATCAGATCCACGAAGTAATTAGAAACGAATTCTATATAGTTTCTTCTTTTGTTATTTGTTCTCCATATAAATTCTTACTGCTTAATCATTGTATAATTTCTCTGTCGGGAATCCAATTGCAACTATTCTAGTTGGTGAGACATGGACAGATATCATAGCGCCTTCGGTTGTGTCATTCTCTTCTAGAGGACCAAACATGATCAGCCCTGACATTCTCAAGGTAATCTGTTAATCATCATTATTCTTAGAACAGGTCTTTGTTTAAGAACTTAATTGTATTAGAAAATCTTACACGATGCAAAAACAGCCTGATATAACTGCCCCTGGAGTTGACAACCTTGCTGCCTGGTCTCCTATATCACCACCTTCCATCTCTTGGGATGATAGCAGAAGTGTAAGCTTCAACATAATCTCGGAAACTTCTATGTCTTGCCCTCATGCTAGTGGCGCCGCTGCTTATGTGAAGGCTGCTCACCCTGACTGGTCTCCAGCTGCCGTTAAATGTGCCCTCATGACAACAGGTTTTGACTTGTATTTGACTCATTCTTGTGACCATTTGATAGAACAAGCTAAATAAAAACCCTCAATATATTGTTTGATCTGCCTTCTATAGCTACAATCGTAAACTCGAGGAAGCACCCAGATCTTGAATTTGTATACGGGTCTGGTCATATCAATCCACTGGCAGCAGCATACCCTGGTCTTGTTTATGATTTATCTGAAGTGGATTACATTAACTTCCTCTGCAAGCAGGGCTACAACACAACCACTCTGAGGCTGATTACTGGCGATAACAGCAGCGTATGCAACAGCACCGAGCTTGGAAGGGCTTGGGATCTGAACTACCCAAGTTTCGCACTTGCAATCGAAGATGGGCAGCCAATTCAGGGAGTCTTTACTAGGAGAGTGACCAATGTGGGCAAACCAAACTCAATCTACACTGTCAGCATATATGTGCCAAGCTCCATCAGTGTTACAGTTGAACCCTCGGTCCTTTCATTCTCCGCCACTGGAGAGCAAAAAACATTCACAGTGACAGTGAGTGGTCCCAAGATTGCACAACAGTCTATCATGTCAGGTGCAATCACCTGGAAATATGGGACTTATGCGGTTAGAAGTCCACTAGCGGTATACAACATACTACCTGGTTTTACTTATCCTGCTATTCCCGACACCATGCAGCAGAAATCTTTCAAATTCGAGGGTTCCTCTGTTTATCACAAGAATGGAATTCTCGGACGCAAGTGACTAAATCCCATTTTTTGAATTTATTTTCTTGGTTGGCATGTCAAGAAACTGCCTCTTCAAGCTATCCTGAAATAAAACAAATAAAGCTGTCTTTAATTTTTTTGAGAAATTTCTGTTATCTAGTGACCATAAGTACCTTAATAAATATAGATTTGACTTTTTTTAATTGTTTTAGCTTTCCTTTTGGTAATCTGAAAATTATCCAACATTTTCTGAAAAAATGAGAAGCAAATTATCTAATATGTAATAAAGGCAACAGAATCAGCCAGATGAATGGAGTTGTGTCTGTAAGATGTAAAAAGAAAAACAAAAATCAGGAAAATCATCATTCTGGTAAGCCCCCTATAGGGCTATAAACACACCGATCACGATTGCCGTCCCTAGTGTTGCTTCATCAAGGTTTTGAAAATCTCCATACACCTCATTTTGAGATTAATTGAAAATAATTTCAATTTAAAAAAATTATTCAAACAATGAATAAATAGATGAATAGTCATTCAATGAAAAATCATTTAACTATTTCATTTCCATTATAATGTTAATTTTTAATTTTTAGAATTAATTCTAATTCTTACTTTTGTCAAATCATATACTGAGCAATTTGCTCCTCCTAAAGTTGTTAATCCTTCAAAAAACAATCAATAAAGGTAATTTGATTATATAAAAAAACAGAGATTTGAATATCTCAAATTTAGTAACAAAAAGGAAAAATGAATATTTTGGCTGATAACATATAGCACTTGAGTTAAAAGTCAACAGATTTCCAAGTTGCTGCTAAAAACTATACCCTAAAACCTACTGAATTTTACCACCTTCTGCAATGGCCATGGCATCACACAAAAAGAGCCTAAAGATCAAAACAGATAGTATCAATCTCTAAAAGTAACGGTTGTCAGACCATATAACGGTAATGAACTTCAAAAATATATTTATAACCTGATCAATCACTTCCATTTAATTTATTCAATGTCATGTTAAAATACAACAATCAAATATTACAAGTTGCAATCATGCATGTCTTTTGGGTAGAGGAACCTCCAATGTATGACATCAAACCATTTTGCACAAATTCGTAATAAATAGCAACAGGGAAACCAATAAATCAAACCTAAAATTCAATAACCAGCGGCATTTTCATCGGATTGAAACATACTATAGAAGAGATCCCTTAGTGGACAAGAGTTTGGGCCCTCTATGTAGCAACATCCAGATCAAGCAGCAGCAATCTTCTGATTTGGCTTGAAGACGTACTTGATAAGGGACTCCTTTATTGGCAAAATTTCAGGGAATTCCTTGCTCAAGTTGGTGGCATCAAGCTCATTATTGCTCCGAGGGGCAACTATTACTTTTGCCTGCTCCTCAAGAGTGAAGTTTTTCCACGTGAAGCTGGGGTCGACATAATCCTGATACATCTCCAAAATTTCATTGTGACTCACAACTCCAGGATTTGTGAAGTTCCAGATTCCAGTGAGGTTTCTCTTTGCCATCTCAATGGAGACAGGAAGCAATTCATCTAAGATTGTCATGGAGTTTGGAATATTAACTACTTTCTCATATCGAGTGATCTTTGTGATGAAGTTGCGAGGATTAGTTAAATCAGAAGAAATGGGCATTCTCACACGCAAGGTACACACATTATCATAGTTCTTGAGCAACTCTTCCACCTTTAAAATAACAAAAGAGGACTGAAATCAGATTTATACAAATAAATACATGGTTATCGGAGATAATGCATCAGAGTATTTCGTAACACTATGATATTGGATCATCCATGCTTACACATGAGAATTTAAAAAGACGGTTTTTCTTCTGTTTCGAATTTCCTATTCATGCAATGGCAGAAAGGATGCAGAATTCAAACTCTAGCTTCTAGCACTAAAATGCAAACCATAGACCGCCAGGCTAAAATTGAAAAATAAGCACACAGGATTAGTATCTAATCCAATATTAATTCTTTAACATCTAAATCCACAAATAAAATCTAACACTATACAGATTATTCACATCCAAATAGATGCAAACTCAAGCACACTGGATTAGCATCCAAAGGTTGTCTTTATATGTGCCACCAAGAATGAAAAAGACATGCGCTCAGATTTTGAACAATGATTATTAAAATCAGCTGGATCCATTATCTAGAATCACAAGCAAATGCTAGATCCACCACATCAAACGTAACACAGCACACAGCATTACGCACGTCCAGATTCCAAAATAATATTATTTCATATAGATAGACTTTATCATCGAACATAAAAGCATAAAGAAACGGAATTTAACGAACGAAAAGATTCATTTACCATGGCCTTAGTCTTGGAGTAGAAGGATCCAATGAAATTGGGAGCATCCTCCTCCTTAAACCCGATCCCGGAACCAAGAGGATGACTTGAATCGTACTCAAAAATACAACCTGTAGCATAATTAATCAAAATCAAACCCTTCTCCCTGCAGACATCAGCCAACGTCAGCGTCCCAGCAACATTGGTCCTTATAGTCTCGACCTTATGGGATTCGCACCAATCGACGTTGGGCCGGCCAGTGACGCCGGCGGCGTTAAACACGTGAGTAGGATTAACGTTGGCGATGTCTTTCTCGAGGGAAACACGATTTTCAAGACGACCGGAGCCGTAGGTGTAGTCAATGCCCTGAGACTCGCAGAGCTTCCCCAAGAGGCCACCGATCCAGCCGGTGCGGCCGTAGATGAGGAACTTAAACGGCTCGCCGGTGCCTGAAGCAGTGCCGTTCGATGGAAATCCCATTGTTAGTGTCGAGATGAAGGGACCGGGAGTATTAGATCTGAGAGAATGATACTCTTGGTAGAAACGAGATCTGTGTGTGTAATATATTTATAACCAACCGATGTGTAATAATCAATACACCCTCCTCACTAATTACTTTTTTTTAATTTAATGACGCTAATTTTATTTTTTTATTTTTTTAAAAAAGATACTAATTAATTTTAATTAATGAGCGGACCAATGTCGGTTCGTATTCGAATCCGACGGTCCAAAAAGAATAGCCGATCGGAGAATGAGCAGGTCCCGTTTTGTAACATTTGTACTTTCCCGGTCTGATCTGAATCTTCAACATATGATTTCGTCTACTTCGGTCCGGATTTTGCAATTGAAAAAATCGACTAATCCTATTAGAATACCGAGTTGAAGTGCCAGTTCGATTTAATTTTTGATCGGATCTAACAAATTTTAAATTAAACTTAATATGTGATTAATTTAATTTTTAATTACAAACTGTAATATTTGATAATGCATAATTATGGTTAGAACAATCTAATTGCTTATTCAAATCTGGAACTTCATTTACAGCTGAACAGTGCGAACCAACACAACAACAACAACAACAAAAAAAAAGCGAAAATCAACCACCAAAGCCGTAGAGAGTGCGACCCTGCCTCTTGAGAGCATAAACAACATCCATGGCGGTAACAGTCTTTCTGCGAGCATGTTCGGTGTAAGTGACAGCATCACGAATCACATTTTCGAGGAAGATTTTGAGAACACCTCTTGTCTCTTCATAGATCAGACCACTAATACGCTTCACGCCTCCTCTACGAGCAAGCCTACGGATGGCAGGCTTTGTGATCCCCTGAATGTTATCTCTCAACACCTTCCTGTGTCTCTTCGCTCCTCCTTTTCCCAGCCCTTTCCCTCCCTTTCCTCTCCCTGACATTTTTTTCTCTCTTTTCTCAGATTCAAATAACTACCCAAGCAGAAGAAGAAGAAGAACTTGAGGCCATAAGCTGCCGTATGGTGGTTTATATACGGAGGGAGTCTCTCCCAACTTTGAATTTCCAAGTTTTTCAAAATTTAGTGCTAAAAATGGGGTGCCAAGCCTTTTTATCTGTTTGTTTAGTAGCCGTTGGATTGAATCTTATCGACGGTTGGAGAGGTCGATCCGCGTCAGTGGAATCCGCTTTATATCTAACCGTTGATTAAGGTTTATCTAACGCCATCCTCAAAGCGGATTGCCACTGTGAATTATAATTAATTGCTTTCGTCTTCTGAACAGAATATATTGTCCATGTTATCAGAAACAAAAACAAGATCAAACAATATAGAAATTGTTCTGTTCCAATCGAAATAAAACCAATCAAATTAACAGGATAAATGCACAAATGATTCCAAAATTTGTTACTTTGTTATAAATTGACATTAAAACTTTAAATTGTTATAGATTGATACGAAAATTTTTAAAAATATTACAATTTAGTACATAAGTTAAAATTCTTTGCAAAAAAATACAATGTGTCAGGCTGATACGGCATACCAATAAGTTGATAAATTATCTTATTTGACTGGAATTTTAATTTTAATATCAAATTATAATATTTCTAAAAGTTTTGGTACCAATATATAATAACTAGAACTTTTGATATCCATTTATAATAAAATGAAAAATTTTGGTACCATTTATACATTTATTCCCAAATCAACCAAACAAACTGAGCTGAAGTACGTTAGCAGATGAATTCAGTAACTAACCAGATAGGCATATACTAAACTGCGAACATATGAATTGGAACCTGACAAATGGGTTTCGATAAATCCTAAGTAAAAGCGTGAATTTCTCTGCTATAAATGTGCGTAGGAGAATGAAAATGACATCTAACTCAGATTGTGAGATTTTCTTGAATGGCTGTAAATGAGCCTAGTATGTTACCACCAACATCTGGGAATGTTTCACAGCCAGGGAGAGCCTCGATCTTGCCAGTTCGATCAACTTCAACCGGATACTTGAGGAGATGACCCTTCATTTCTGTTACATTGTCAGCTGCAAATTGTCTCCAGTTAAGCTCACCAAGTGACCTTACTCTTCTTACACATTCAATGGACTCCGGTCTCTCAAAACACTCCTCAACTCCTCCTGTGTGTTCTGCCCATAATGACATCCTATATCCATATACCTGCACTCAATTATAAATGGCAGAAAGTCATTTAATTCCCTTCTCTGAGATATTTTAGATAAGCAAGATATAACTTTCCATTAAAGAAGTTTCACACAAATAAGCTTTAGCTTAGTAGTAATGGTATGGTTACCACAACCCTGAGGTTTCAAATTTAAACTTCCAATTGAACCTATATATATATATATATATAAGAAATTCTTAGGTAAACTATGTCTACTATATCATCTATAGACTTATCCAATCATTAAATGACATGTATATATATTGCATTTACTTCAACTAATGAGAATAAAATAATTAAATGCATGTCAATAAGTGATTGTATTAGTCTATGGATGACATGATAGTCATAGTCTATCTAAGAATTTCTTATATATATATATATATATATAAAACCTTTGCAAGCTATGGGAGACTGATTGCATGGATGATCTTTACCAAGTAGAAAATCATATAAAAATATGAATGAGCTCAAGTTCAATGTGGGTTGCTTTGCTTATAAGAAAATCTTCAGGGAGAGATAGAGAGGTGCTTACCTGTCCATGTGGATGAGAGTGTTTGCTAGCTAAGTTATGCTGAGGCTGATATGCACCCATTGCAATCTCAGTGTCTCTGGTGCCTTCCATGGACCGCTGGTTGATATTTGCAGATCCCAATATCACATACTCATCATCCACTATCATTCCTTTGGAATGAATATAAATCATGAAGCGTCGACTCTTCTGACTCAATGACTGTTTTATCAAAAGAACAGAACAATTAATCTGTGAATTAGGCAGATGAAAAGAATAAAAGATATTGGCATGGAAAAGGAAAATGTGACAATTACTGAAGACACACCTGAGGAGTCTTTGCTGCATTAGCACTTTGGGAATTTAAACTGCTTTCCCTGTCCAATGCCTCACGATTGCCTAAGCAGAAGAAATTCAAGTAGTCTTGTGGCTCATATGTATTTTCAAGTCCTGCCTCCACCAAAGCCTTGTAAACTGTTACATACATCATTTGCATTGTTTTTTGCTGCAGCAAAAATAAATATTCTTGTCAAGGAGATGGAAAAAAATACACAGACAATAGAAATGAGCACTGTGATTGTCTTAAGAATTGATTCTGATGCATCGCATGCATCATATGAAGAAGAAATCCTTATCTACTGACTGAGAAGATCTTTTCTTTTAACAACTAAATGAGGTAGATAGGCTAGAATCAGAGATCTTGATGTTTGGGAAGAAAATAACCAGTTGTTTGCAGCACAAGATCTTATTTCACAGCAATGAAACAAGAAAATTTCCTAAATCTAGCACTGGCTTTACCTGATGCTCCAGACCTTGAAGTATTTCAAGAAAGTATTAATATTTACCTGCCAAAAGAGAATCCTCTGTGTAGGAATGCCTGTGGGAACTCCTTCTGGCCACATTGGAATTAGAATATATGCAGCAAACCTCTCCTTTGCTCTGATTTTGTCAGCAATTTTGAGTGCAATTTCCATAGGTATTAAGTTGTTTGCACCTGCAGATAAAACCAGTGCTTACAACTATATATGTGAAAAGAAAACCCGTGCACCAATGTCAATTTTAAAAGAAGACAGCAGTGTAAATAAAACTACAGATATTTCAATTGCCACAACTGGTACAGTCATAGTTTTATCTTCATTTTTTCCTACACTTCCTGAACAACTAATTGAGATGGCTGGCATCCAGTAAAAAAACATATCAGGGACGTGGAAATAATAATAGTGTAATTTCAATTTAGTCAGTGCAATTCAGTTAGGAGAAATCAGAGCTCGTAAGTGATCGTGGCACAGAAAAATTAGCAAGTTCTCTGTCTGAAAGCTTGTGTTCCTTACCCAAGTTTCTATAAGAGTCCCAATTAAATGATGATCCAAGGAAGTATTGGTTCTCAATGTAGATGAAATTCTGGGCCGCACGGATTGCCTGGACATATGCTGTATGTATACTCATGTCTATGACTATATTCTTCCCACATAACAAGTTCTGTTATGATTTGACAAAAATAATTATTATTTATCAACTGGATGCATCAATTAGAAGAAAATAAAATATTAATTGTCGTTAAAGAAATGGAAAGGGAAAGAACCTCCAAATTAAAGTTTTCTTACCCTGCTTGTTGCATCCCTTGGGTCATCTGGAAAGCCTTTGACAGAAGTGGAATCGATTGAACGGAATACCTGTCATAGTTTGGAGACTTAGTCAACAGAAAGATATATTGGAATTGAGGATCAACAGCTGGTTGACAAATCATATACCTGAACATTCCAGGACTCTGGATCATTGTCAGCCTGGAAAGAAACTTCTGTTATCCCAAGAATTTCAGGAATCCTTTCGAACCTGAGTAGTGAATCATCAAACGATGCTTTGAATTTTTGAATACCATGAGGTTTTGAAGCCTTTGACCAGCGCTCCTCAAAATTGGTGAGGATGTCATATGCTGCTGGACCATCAATTTTGCAGTGCAAATCATGCCATGGTTCTCTTGGACAACCAACAACAGGCTCCTGATTTAGGACAATAAGAACAGCTTTAGAAGAACTAGTAAAAAAGCTTAGCCTGTATAAACATATATAAAGGAAGTTTGCGATGTAATTTCAAGAGAATCTAAACTGTTTGCCAGTACAAACATTGATTGAAATAACTTAGAAAATTCATATATTTTGAGTGTGCTCTCTATTTTCTGCACCACTCCCAATAAGAGGTAGCTAATCCAATCACAGCAATTTTAGAACTTGAATAGAATTACTCAGAATGTGGGTGACATTACAGAGATTTCACAAAATAATTTAAACATGGCCTTCCTAAGCAGCTAAATGCAGCTAAAGAAGGGGAAGTAGATTGCCATGTGTATGATACATTATCTAAAAGATTACCGTGAATGTAGGGTTATGATAGTCATCTTTGTGAACTGTTTCTAGTGTCCTGAAAAGAGGGTGCTGTGGAGTATCATATCGGCCCATGCACAGATCAAGACCACCAACAAAAGCTATGATCTTTCTTTTATAGTGACCTGCATCAGCATCCACAATCACTGTTTTCTGATGATGAGTATATATTGTCCCGACTTCCTGGTAAACAAAATTAAGGAACAATGTTGAGAACAAGTAGCATTCTTTAACATTATATAACTAAATCATGCAGATTTATATATATATAGCTATATAAGCATGTTTTACTGAAACTGATTTAGAAGAATTGCCACCATTCTGAAAGGGAAAAAAGCTAAAACTTACTTGGATGTCTATCGCTTCATCCATATCATGCACTAGCGACATTTTGGCAAAGGAATTTCATTTTAAACACTTCTTTAAGTACTGAAAAAGCTCATTTTAGAATATATTGAATCAGGAGTGAGTCAATGATGCTTAAGGTCCCAACATGGCAAGGGGACTTATGTTTCAAGGTCTTTTAAAATTGCACAATGGCTTGACAGATATTAGCCAAAAAAACATCTAGCAGAATTACTTTAACACATAATGTATCATAAGAATTTAGGATGCACAAGTATCCAAGGAATTAGAACTATCAAAAGATTTTCTTTACAGCCTTCCCCAATAGAGTTTTTGCATTTGTACTTTTTGTCGGTCACATAGCAGCATAATTGGCAAGTAAAATGAACAATTTCAAACACAAAACAGTAATTTCATGTAGTTAAGCAGCAATTAAGATAGTAGGATAGAGAAACTTCTGTCACACTCTCAAAATATCCGACCTGCTTTTTGATAAAGCTGTGACCTTTTCCAGCAGATCGAGGGCAAAGTAGCACTTGTACTGAAGAGTGCTTGAAAAAACGGCGAGTTTCCTCATCATTTGTATCCATGATCCCCTCCTACACATCATAGAATTTAATCAATACCTAATAAAAGGGGATATCTTCTCTTTTAAGTGAGAAATTTACAATTGAAGCAAAATGGTCTTTGATGAATGAAAAATTAATAAATAGCCTCAAAAGTTAATTGACTTTTTGCTCCTCCAGAGATTATAAAAACCAGATAATATGGTGACGCAAAAGGTTAATCTACATAATAAAAGCAACCTGACAAAACGAGGTATGGTGAGCATACTTTGGTAGAACTCTACTATATTTCACTGCAGAAAACAGGAAGCCTTAACAGCAATATATAGACTATCCAATGAATTTATCAATTCCACATCATAAAAACAAAACAAACTGTATATATGCAATTGACTTTCACAAATGGCAAAAAAGCAAGGCTTTTTTATATCTTGGGATACTGTGGAGAGTATGATGTCAATCACTTGTAGACTTACTGCGCAGACTTAAAGTTCAAAAATGAAAATATTGAAACTCGGTAAGAACAAGAAGTTTAGTACTTTCAGTGTAGTTACATGCTTTCCAGGAAAGCTCCAAGAGGATCCCTTACAGATATAACCTACATACTTTGGAGTGGTAGGCTCTCCAGCATTGAGCCAAACCTTCAGTTTTTAAACATTAGTGCTGCACAGAAGGCCTCTCAATGAGGAAAGATTCAAACCTGCAAAAAGTAATTGGTGTGGGCTCCACAAAATTGAGCCAAACCTTCAATTTTTGTACACCAATGCAGCATTAAAGGCTTCCTAATGAGGAAAAAATTCCAGTACAAATTCATGTCAAAATTTACAAAACAGAACCAGCAAATATAAAGTTGTGAAAATCTAGTTCAAACAATGACATAGAACTATATTAGAAGCTTAATTTATGATAAGAAGTTCCGGAATCTTACTTTTCTATATCCCAAAATACTCGTTGAAGTAGGATCATCCCATACAAGGAGCAGCACTCTCACACCCTCCTGAGATTTAATTTTAAGAAGATCACCTAATGTACAATCATTTCCATCATGACCATCTCTAACCAATCTAACATTGTGGTAAACAGACCACCCAGTAATGTAGATCAAACGGCGAGCCTGACTAATAGCATTAAAGATGTCGAGCCAGCAACATCCATGCTCATACTCAACATGACCACCAAGCATCAAATTAGGAAGGCAACCATCATGAACATGGGCATCTTGATAAAGAGTAACTTTACCTCCTTTCCTAAGAGGAAAATATGTACCTGGAACCCCATTGTACTCCGGACCTGAACCTATTCCATGCTTATAAATTGCCATTTGTTCCACTGGAGTGAACTGGATAGATAAGTTCAGTTCAGCTCCAGCCTTGCAGGGCTTCCCATTGGCACCCAGAATCGGGAAGCTGCCCTCAATTTGTGTGCCAGGGCATAGCGGCTGAGCTGGGATTCCCACTGCACCTATAATCTGTGAACCAACAACATCATTGTCTTTGACAACAAAATGCACCTCTGCAGCATAATGTGCAACAGGAACACTAAAGTGCTGCATCCATACTGGATTCTCGCTGTTACTAATCACAAATGTCCTGCCAACGACTGCACCAGCTACTGAAACAGTGACATATGGATCACTAGTTATCTTATTAGCTACATGCCCTTCAATTTTGCGGCTAACCTTCACAGGCAATTTCGAAAACATGTCCCCTAAGGTTTTATGAAACATATCCATGTTAGGAAGGTTTTTAGCCTCCTTAACCCATATATCTAAATTACCATGTAAAAGTACAATTTTGGTAGATCCTGTATTGGTCTGAAATGGCACATCTTCTTGACTCTGCATATGCTGAGAGCCACCAAACGAGAACCTATGATCAATAGCACTCTCAGCCATAACAGATAAGACTTCTGCAGCTGAACGAGCAGCTATCAATCAGATAACCGGAGATGAAAAATTCTAAACTTAAAATTTGACAAATACTCAGTTCATAGGAACATTAGATCAAGATGGTGGAGGTCACCAAATATATGAATGTGGGTAGCTCTAGATAGGCAAGAAAGGACTGAAAAACTTGTAAAGACAGGAACTTTGAAGGAAATCGTGGTGGTTTTAAAACAAGAAAGAATGGGGAAAGAATGAGTAAAACAAAGTAGGCTTCCAGGAACGAAAATGGTGGCTCTGAATTGAAATGTAAGCATTGAATTGCAAATTACAATATGAAAATATAATATAGAAATGGGAAAAAAGGTACAAGCAAACACGGAAAATTCAAGGTTTCCAAGCCTTCCATTATTTAAAAGTATTGTTTATCTAGAGAAGTTTACTGTACAAAATTGGAATTAACAAAGAGAGTTGACTGAGCTAAATGCTATCGGTGGTTGTCTACTTGTCTTCGTCGAAGAAAGATCGATTTCTTGGTTTCGTTTTAGTTGGGAATAACTAATAAATAAACAAATAATATCTACCAAAAATAATGCAATAATTAATTAATTAATTATTGCATTACTCTTGCCAGTAGCCGCCCTTAAAAGAAATAGCAATCATAGATGGAAAATAGGATAAATTATTAATATTTTAAAAATTATTTATAATATATAAGTATTTTAATTTTTATAATATTCTGTTTCCAACTAACTAAATAAAGTTAAAATAAAAAAATGATATAAATGGAAGAGTTTACAAAACCATCTCTCCCTAACCTTCTTCTTTCGCTGTTTCAACCCTAATCGATTAGAAAGAAATGGTTTTTCGAGCCTTTCAATTCATGTCATTTCTTTTTATAATTTTGTTGGTTGAATATTAATTTTTATTTAAATTTTTTTTTAATATGAATATTTTATGTTATATTTTGTTAGAGAAACTAACAGTTAAAAATAAAAATATCATTTAGTTATAAAATTAAAATTAAAATATTTTTATATTACAAATAATCATTAAAATACTAAATAGTTACTATTTATAAAATTAAAATATCATTGGTTTAATTTATCAGCAAATGTCATTGCACTATTTGGATATTGTAAGGATTTTTCTTTCTTGATAAATAAATCTTTTTAAAATAACAGTCAAAAATATAAATTAGTTCATAAATTACACTTTATAGAGTGAGTTATCATTTAATTTTGACTCAATATAAATAAGTCCTTAAATTTAAATTTAGTGCAAATTAGCTTTTAAATTATATTTTATAAAGCGAGTCATTTTTCACCAGACCGAGTTAACTCGTTATTCTTATTTAAGAGGTCTAATTGCATTAAATTTAAAATTCAAAAATTTTGCAACTTTACTCTAAAATAATCATTTTTTTAAAACTAATTCTTTTTAGAATTTAGTTACCATTACGACTCTTCATCTATTTTTAACGATGTGTTTAGTCCAAAAAAATTTTACCAACTGAATCAGATAAATTGATCAGAATTTTTTAAAATAAATAAATTATATAATTTTTTTATCGATTCCATTTACATAAACCCAATCTAAATATTTCTCTTTTCAATATTTAGCAAAACAGAGAAGGAAAATTTTATAGAATACGTAATATAAAAGTTATTATTATTTTTTTGAAAGTATTATTATTATTATTATTAGAACCAAATACCATAATGTGATTAATTATGATAAAATCAAACCAATTATCATAAGTTTTTTAAACATAATATATAAGTTATAATTAAATAATATACCTCTAAATTAAAATAAAATAGTATAAATTATAATAAATTGATATGATCATTACTTCATCAACTACTATAATTATCATAAATTAAATTTAATTACTATAATCTCATGAATTATCATAATTGAAATTAATTATCACAATTTTATAAATTAGTATAAATTAAAGCTAATTATTAGTAACTTTATTAATTACACCAAATCAAAATTAGTTAAAATAAATTAAAATAAATTTTCATAGTTCACAATATTATAAACTATAATTTTTATCTAAAAATTATAATAAATCATTAAAAAATATAATATACATATAAAAGTTCGATATGTTCTATTTAATTAGTTTTTAAATATTTAAAATCATATCAAACTAAATAAACTAAACTGAATAACATTCAATTCTATTCAATTTTCAGTTTCGGTTCGGTTTTGCCCACCTCTAATTTGTGCAAGCAGAAAATAATAGCTATCCATGCTTTCTTCGGATTTTTCAAAGTTGGGAAAACTTTGTTTCTTAGTGAATTAGAATATAAATACTCCTATTCAAACCAGATTTATGAATTTATTTATGAATTGAACTAATAATGTATTGATAGGAAAAAATAATAATTCTTACTAATATTTTTTTTTTCTTATACGATAATGTAATATTAATTTGATTTACAAATAAAAGATTTAAAAAGAATCTAAATAGTAATTTTTCATTAAAAATAATTGTTTTTACAAATATTTAGGTTTTGTTTAGTAAAACTAGCTAATTATCTAACTTCTAGATGATAATTTAGTTATAACTGATAATCTAGTAGCGGAAAATATAGTTTATTAAATTAAAAGTATTTGATAAAACTAGCTAAAAAAATAATTGAAATTTGTATAAAAGATATAAAAAGACATACTTATGTCAATAAAAAAAAGCTAAAAAATATGATGTCATAAAAGGACATGCTTATAATTAATAAAAAGTATTATATAATAATATATTAATTATATTAATTATCTTAACCCTGAATAGTAAACAATTGCAATAACAAAGCAGCGTTCCATCCAAAAAAATTGTACGACAATCGTTTTGATTTCTAGAGATATAACTAAACAATAAAAAAATAAACGGCATAATGAGAAAAAATTGGGGGAGTTGAGCTGAATGAAAGAGATGATAAAGGTAGAGCTTTGAAATTAAAGGTATAATATGTCATTTGATTAAAAAAAATAAGGGTATAAAATGAAAGAAAAGATATAATCTAGTAGCTTTTAGGTACTGTTTGGTAATACTAAAATAGATTATCAGCTATATTATAATTTACTTTGATCATAAAAATAATTTAATTTGACCAATAATCTGTATTTGGTAAATTAGTTTATTAGAAAAAAAAAATAGATTATGATATCCAAAAATATAAGCTAGTAGAACTAGCATTCAAAAATAATTTACTAGATTATGTTTTTCTTTCCCTTTATACTTTTACTTTTTTATCAAATAATAATAATAATGATTACTATTATTATTAATAAATTATATATAATATAATTATTAAACTATTTAATATGTATATATATGTAATAATGAAATATTAGATGATAAATATATAATATGTATTTATATTAGCATTAAATGTTTAATATAATTTTTATAATATATAATATGTATTATATAATTTATTTGTATTATATATATATATATATATCTTTTTATGTCATTTTATATTTTTCAGCTATTTTTCAGTAGTTTTACCAAACACTTTTAATTAAATTAGCTATATTATCAACTATCAGATTTTCAGCTACTAAATTATCAGCTAATTTTACCAAATAGATCCTTAATCTAAACATTAGTTTTAGTAGCTTATTTTTTAGTAGATTGTAATCTAACTTTTTTGTTTCTAAATAAGTTACTTTACCAAACAGAAATTATTTGTCGAACTAACTTATTTTTATGGTCAAACTAGATTATAAGCTATTTTAGAGTTACCAAATAGTGTCTTAGTATATATAGGTTGGATTAAATTAAGACGAATGAGATATTTGAAATTACTCTTAAGTGTCCTAAAAGTAGATTTTGAATTTTTTTATTTAATTAATTGATATTTTTAATTTTTTATAAACCGTTTTTCCCAAACCTGCTTTTTACAAAATATCGATTCACTTGTTTTTACTAAAATTAGTTTTCAAAATTAAAAATATAAATTTTTTTATTTTCCAAAATTTAATTCCAAACGGACCTAGGTTCTAGAAAGGAAAATAGGAATATCTCTTGGCAACTTTTTGTGAGAAGCAGCAGTTTGCTCGAATTTTCAATGATGGCAGTGCTTTTGGAATTTGGGTATCAGCTAGCTGTGGTTTAAAATTCTGATTCCCTGCTCAATTCATCCATGAGTAGATGAAGAAGATTGATCAAATTGGATTTAGATTCACAAGATGGTATAATTAATCACCTTTTCTTGCTATTAATTAATGCAAGACTAGATATTCATGGCCAGTATCTCTCAAGCTGAACTGAAATTGAGTGTTAAAAAAACATATTTAGATTTAATTGATTGATTTTTTAAATTTTATATAAAAGGTCATTATACAAACATTTTTTTTATCTGTTTCTCTCCAAAAGTAATTTTTAAAATTTAAAAAATTAAAAATAAATTTTCTTTATAAAAAGCGTTTTTTTAAACATAGTGCCAAATATAGACTGAAGCTTCTTGCAAAAAGGAGCTATAATTATGTGAAAATATAATACAGAAGCAATTAAGGATAAAAAAGAGGGATCAGACAGATAATATAACTCTTTTTCAACCCTGTTAAGGATATGAATCTACAAGCTTATGTGTAAAGCTATATCAAGTTCATATCTTCTGTTGACATTACTGGTTGTGGTTGTTAGCTGAGTTCTACTTAGTATTTACCACCACCCTGATCAAGATCACATGGTCACAACTATATCTCAACCAAATTCAAATTGGCTGTCTCTCTACCTCTTGCGCTTTGACTTCAAAGATGTCACAGATTGAGAGTTGCTATGCCAATTTCTCTTCCTTTGATTGATGAACCAGTTGTTTATCTGCTTTAGCTGCAATCCTGTCTCCTCTACAAGCTTAGCCTTATCATCTTCCTGGAAGTTTCAATGACATTTAGCTTCAATGACCCAAGAAATTGCACAAACACAATATTCCAGTATGGCACAATTCAGCAATTTCTCCTATGCAAATTACCAGCCTTTTTCATCTTCTTTTAGTCACTAATGCATGTCTAGTTATTCATGTTTGATAAGACTATAAAAAAGTTGAGGAAGCATAAATTATAATCTGAAAATGGTATTTTGTAGACATTTTTGAATGGGGAATTTGGCTAAGCTAGCTGCTGCTTACTGTTGGGTATGGCCACTTAGAGTGTTGCTGCCACCAATTTTTTAGCACAGTCGTTGTGTCACCTGGAAGTTTTCCAGCCCTTCTTTTTCTTAATATTTCCTCCCTTACATCTTCAATTCTTGATTTAAAACCCTGCAAAGGAGCAATTATAACAGTAATATAATTTTGCAATCTTTATTAGAGCTTGATCAATATTTTCACTTTCCTGTCACACATGTAGCAATCTTGATCAGAGTTTAATCACAAGAGCTTTCTTAATTTCCTTAACAGTACCTGCTTTAATTCAATCTTCAATTCCTGACGAACTCTTTCCATCAAGGACCTTTCAGACTCTGTTGGAAGCAGAGGGCCAAATCCCATGAGGTCATGACCATCACCACTGGATTGTTCTAAAGAGAAATCCATTTGCAGGTCATCCTCGTCATCAGACATTGTTGCACCCGTGCCTTCACCTAGACTTGCTCCTGAGGAAGACACATATGGACAATAAAAGTCTCATTGGAGCATTGCCATCAAATTCCTCAAGTCTTACACAAGTTATACTAATTAACAACAAAAAATTGTAGCCCAGAAAACAATGATATTATCATTAGCTTTAACATTCACCCACTTGAAACTCTTTCAAAAGGGGATTTCTGAACTTCTCTATCATTATTGCATAGGCTTTCAACTGGGATTAAAATTTATTTTTAAAAATTACAAAAATTCTTAAGAGAAGTACAAAGAGATGCAAGCTAGGTACTAGCTGACCCAAAACTTGCAATTCTTATATTATGAATTCCTATCCATAATGTAAGATGGATTCATAATCTATCCGATATAGATTGATATAGATTATATATTATATATGAACATATAATCTATATCGGCGCAGACATAAATTAGAAATCCATATTATAATATGGAAATTCATAATATAATTTACCTAAAACTTGACAGGGCATGCAGCTCATGCCTATTATAGGCTGGGCTAAGCCCAAGCATTCCAGCATGAAGAACAGCTTATAGTTTTTTTTTTTTCTTTTTTTTTTTTTGATAGAACAGTGTATAGGTTAAGAAAAGGAACTTTAAATGTAACTTTTTTTTAAAAAAAAATTTTAAAGAGCATGTTATTTTTTTGTTTTTATATGTCCCTTATTACTTTTATTTTAAACTCATTTTGCATCATGATATAATAAGAAAATGTTTGATAAATATATGACAATTTTTTAACCTACATGATATATATAAATGAAAAACATCTTTATCATGATTGCTTCAATCCAAATATTTACATAAAATATCACTAAAAACGTGTATAAAGTGACAAAATTCACATGCTAATGATTGAAAGCAAATACATGTTGGTTGAGATAAGATTAGATGTGCAGGAGGTTGGGCTGTAAGCTCTATCGATATGCCTTTCTTTTTTTTTTCCAAACCACATAAATCTTTGGTTTATAACCTAATAGATTTAAATTAATTATGTTAGTACTAGATAGGACCCTGAACGATGGTAAAATATTCTTATAAAAGTTTTAAGGTGGCTGTATATTCAAGACTCGAACTTCAAACATCTAGTTAAACTGAAAAAGTTTTGTATCAACTTATTCACTCTCACCAAAATTTTTACACATTTTATTATAGAGATTAGATATTAAATTTTTTACCTCTCGTCTTTATCATACCTATTTTATAATAGATAACTATGTATTTCATAATAGATTTATCAATAATTGATATGTTTGTTTTATATTAAAAGAAATAATAAGAAGCAAACAACTAGCCATGATGTAAAATGGATATCATATAATCATTGTGATTTAAGAGTCTAATAGGTAAAATGACCTTCCTATTAGCTATACCATTTCCACATATGTGTCAACAACATAATTCCTCCTTGTTTCTATGAGATTCAGAAAACACTGAACCAAAAACTCATGATTAGCAACTTGAGATGTTCCTATTTATTAATTAAAATTTATTGACATTGCATATTCCTTAACAACCATCCCTTCATTATAGAATACTATATATTAAACTTTAAACTAACTTATGCCTACAAACTTCATCTCTGTTGCAGCAATATGACAAACTTTTTCCTTTAAAAATTAAATTATTGGTGAAACACACACAAATGTCATTCATTTGCATATATAGTGAATTTTTCCATATACTCATTAGACCTTGTTCATATTTTGAACTCCGCATGATTCCTTATAATACTATCATATAGTCCACAAGTAATATTCCTCTGTGGAGAAAAGTTCTATATTAAAGCAGGTGCGATTTCCCAAGCATTGGTGTGTGACAAGCTGCTCAAAATTTGAGAAAGCATCTTCCTACCAATTATAATGCAGCCATGACAATCCCCTAAGCAAGATGTTGCTCAGAGTCTACTAAACCCTACAAATGTGTAGCTATCAGCCTATATCAGGCAGGACAGACACCATAAATTAAGCCTGCATTGGCATTTGGCGCACTATTAACACCTTGTTTGGCAATTTTTTATCGAGAAAAGAAAAAATAAGAAAAAAAATTTTCTTTGGGGTGTTTGAAAATTTTTCCACGAGAAGGAAAAATATGAAGAAAAAATAATTTTTATTTTTATTTATTTATTTATCTTTAATATTTTTTGAATCGAAGTAATATATTATAAATAAAATAATAAGATATACGAAAGAAAATAAAATATATTTTCCTTTATTTGGATTATTTATTATAAGAAAAAAAAGTTATAATATTACAAATTTATATTTTTACACATTATTTTATAAAATATTAAATACTTTAATATAATAATTAAAGATTAAAAAAATAATTTTATCAGAGACGTTTTTTATCTAGTTTCTTGTATTTTATCTTTATTTTGAAGAGAAAATAGAAAATAAAAGTTATTTTACATTCTCTGTTTATTTTTCTTCTCTTTCCAAATAATGTAAAGTAAAAATATATTCTTCTTCTATATTTTTAATCTATCCAAATACTTTTAGGTAGAAAATAAAAATTATTTTTCATTTCTTTCTTTCTTCCTAAACTGAATAAAGTAACAATATCTCCTTATTTTACCTATTTATTTTCCTTTCCTCCCATATTTTCCTCCCTCCCAGCTGAGTTACATTATCTTTTCATTTCCATGACTGACACATTAATGGGTATGTAACATATTTCATTAACTCATATAATTACTAATTGAGTTACTAGTTAGATGATAATAATAATTAAATGACCTATTATAAGATAAGATGGATATATACATAACGATTTTTAAATTGAAATTAAGGCTCCTGCATTATATTTTTTTAATATGAACTTAGACTAGAGATCCGAATTTAAGATATCATACCAGATCGTTATTATGAAATTAAGATTTATTAGTAAGACTCATGCATTATTATTAATTCGCTAGAGGAAGATTGTATCAAGGAACAAAACAACATATTCCAGAATCCATGAATTATTTGAATCCTAATGAGAGTTGTTGAGTGTTGGTGGTGGTGGTGGTGGTGGTGATACCCACCACCGAACTAACTACTCTCCAACTATAAATTACTAATAAAATTTTTCTAATTGGTAGGTCCCTAATCCTATTGTATTGCATCCACCTTCTTCATGGATTATTCTCAAAATCACAAAAACTCACAAGTTAATTTTTTCCATCTGCATACCCAACTTGTCATTGACCTAAATGAATAAAATTATTCCAAATAGAAACATAATTGTATTTGTCTCATACAAAACAAAATTATTTTTGAGAGAAGAAACACTTACCTACTTGATAATGAACATGATATATATATACTTAATAGAAATTAATATTTGTAATTAATGTCTTGAGGATTAGCTAGACAGGAAGAAAGAGACAAACCAGTGAGAGCTTGTAAGGTATTTTCAATTTCCCGGCAGGCCATGACAGCTTCAACGGCGTGGACTCTGACATGTTGTTGAAGTTGGTCCTTGAAACTACACAGTACTATCAAATATTGTGCCTGCTAAGTACAAACCACTAAAATGTTAAAAACCCAAACTTTTGTCTCCACAAAAGATGGAAAATCATGGAAAAACCAGACAAAGCGAGCAAAAGAAAAAAGAAATTATGGTTTTTCGAAGCATAAAAAACCCACCAAAAAGTTGTCAAGCTCTTGCCTCTCATGGGGAGAAAGAGAGTGGCCATGTTGGTTATGCTGAGAAGCATAAGACCTTAGAATATGGTGAGACTGTGATAACTGGGCATCAATAAGAGGCAACTGATCAATTGGTGTAGCAACACGGAGACAAGACACATGGGCTGCAAGTAGCTGCTCATATAAAGGATGAGTAGCTATCTCCGCCTTGAGATGGCGGCTGTGACCGTCACCGGAGGCCGACACAGAAACTTCTCCTGCACTGCTTAAACCACCAAGTGCACTTCCACTACCTCTACCCATCATGCCCAAATTAGGTTCTTGCATTTGTATATCTAATTAAGACAAGAATATGTGATATCTATACAACAGAAGAATTAAACAAAAGGGTCTATAAAGAAAACCAAGAAAGAGGTAGCAGTAGAGGTTTTAAGGACCACAAAAAGAGACCCCTTTGTGTTTCGGAGTGTGATACAGTGATTTATGGTTGCTGTGAGAAAGAAGAGAAAAGAAAGAAGAGAACAGTGCTTTCTTGTTAGTGGTGTATGGGAGAAAGAGATAGGAAGGAGAAGGCAGTATATTGGGATCCGAGACACAACACTTTCTGTACCAATTTCTGATAATATTGCAGAAGTTTTTCATACACACAGAGAAAGCAATAAAGATGCACAAATATGAACACGGAAGACAGAGAGAGAGATATTGAAAATTATGGGTCGGATTTATAATGGAGAAAATAATTAGAGCTGAGAGAGAAGAGACTATGGAATCATTACTATGAAAGGGTTTGAAAGAAAAGAGAAAAATCAGATAAAGCTGCTTCTGGGGCTTTTTGCTTCTTTTTATTCCATTTCCTGGAATTTATCTTGACAAAAGCTTTAGCCTTTAAGTACTTTGATTTGGCATACTAATTATCTCGGTATATCAGAAAACAAATGAATTAGGTGGTAATAATCTTGGGTTATCAGAAGATTTGGATTCTTATGAGGCCTTCATTAATTTAGCTCTTAACTAATATTTAAGGCACTGATTTGGACACTCAAGGGAAAGTCTCATCTATCATTTTCTAATGTTGTGTAGTTCACGTCCAGTAGGACCTCCTAATAAAAAAAAAATAGAAATTCTTTTATTATTATTATTCATAAATGAATTAATCTTTAAATTCCCAATTGGCAATGAATGTTTTAAAGTTTTGCTAACATTCAGCAAAAGTTCAATTTCATTTTGATGAACAAAGCAGTGCAATACTAACTTTTAGGGTAATGGGTCTCAATCTATTGCTGCCATGTATCTTTCTAATCCCAAAACAAAATGGTATTATCCTTATTTTTAAAGTTGTCTCGCATCAATCTTTGTACCAATAATTCATACCTTTTCTCTTTATTTTTTTCTTTTTGAACTGAACTGAAAAAAAAAAAAAAACAACATTAAGATAACTAACTTTTTAATCGTATATAAAATATTAATTAATTTTGATTGAACTTCATTGTTGGGGACACATAAAATGTTCTGAAATCTATTGTTTCTTGTTATTTCAAAACATGCATGTTAGCCCATCATTTAATGCAGATAGATATGAATCTACTACATGTTTGTGGATTTAAGAGTTTGCTATGATTCTTGCTCCTCTGTTTGATCTATACAAATAGAATTTCTTATAATTTTTCTAAAATTGTACAAAGAAAGCTCCCCACTGTCATCAAGAAAAATATATAAAACTTAGAAGATACAATCTTCCAGCAAAATAGGTGCTCCACTAACACAAGAAAATTTAATATTTTGTAAAGAAAAAAAAAGGGCAACCCCTTTAATCTTCCATTTTTTGTTTTACCGATAAAATTTAATTTGAAATCTCACCACTCTGATTATCATAAACTATAATACTGCCTTTTTTAACTATTTATATTTTGTTATTTAAGAAAGTCGGCCTGAGGGTTGAGCTGTCGGTGTAAAAGCCTCCATTGCTGGTGCATTGTTTCCATTTTTGTTTTTCATTTATTATTATTATTATTAAGGAAAGCAAGAATAAATTGTAAGAAACCGATTTGTTAAGACACAAATGACAAACCACCAAATAAATAAATATTAATGTTGGTTTGATGTAGGCAATGTAGGTATGGATGGTGGGATCCACTAGTAGCTAGTTAAACAGCAAGTAGGCTTGAAGATGACCTGTGATGGGATAATTTCAACCGTTTGATTAGTCATCTTCACATTTAATAAACAACTACTATGAAAACTTCATTTCCTTGTATAATATTTGCAATAACATTAATTAATTTACATATTAATTGGTTAACGTACCAAATAGGCCAATAAATAATACAATAATTTTTTTTTATATATAATTTTCTTGGGAATCAAATGATGTAATCTATAATATTGGTGGATTCAATTTCAGAATTATGCCAATCAAGATGTAACGTGATTAGCATTTTCACTTAATTGTAGAAGTTTCAAGTTAGGTCCCCTTACCCACTATCCATAAACATTGGTAAAAGTCTACCTCTACTGTATAGCCCGCGATTCACTGGGCTTTTTAATGATAAAAAAAAAAAATTAAATTATTTTCTAATTTTTTCTCTCATAAGGGAAAAAAAAAAAAAAATGGGTTCCAAGCAAGGTAACTATTATTGGAGAATTTTGAAATTAAATATTAGAAAAGAGTTTAAGCAAAATGGAATAAACAAAGATAAAATAGCTATAAATAAATGCCATTTTCTTCATCCATTTGTTTTACGTGGAAATGTTGCGTTGGAAGAAAGGAAGCGCATTGTCTAATTATGTGGAATTGTGGATACGAGATCTTCAAGTAACTTCTTATTTGTACAAAAAAAGAAAATTATACCCAATTTCATAAGTTTAATTGATTCTACAAATATACGTTTCGCTTTCTCATTTGCCTTTTCTTTTATTCCATTTATGTTCATATCAAACGTCATTACTTTTATATATATATATATAAATGAAAGAAATTAAAATTATGGGGAACCATAAGAAAAAAAAACCCTTAACATATTACTCAATTTGCAATTTTGCCTTTAAATTTTTTATATATATATATATACCAATCATTATTAAAATGTTTGAAATTTTGTTATTTAGAATTTTAATGTGCATTTTTCAATTAAAGATAGATAAAATTTGAATGTATTATTTGTTATCAGTGGTGTGTATGTTCTAGTGCATTCACAGCTTTTTATATATTAATTATTATACCACAATGGACACATGTATATTTCACATTCATAATAAATAAATATTCAAATTGTTGATTATATTATGAATGCAGTAGTTAATTATACTATGAAGTATACGACCCTTTAATTATCTACAAAGAATTTATTATCAAAGTGTTGATAATAATGAGTTAAATATTTCTGGTAAAAGATAATTTTAAAAATGTTCATAACCGGTATATGACAATGAATTGGGCATTCATTGAACCTCTAGGTTATCACATAATTTATTTTGAGGAGAAATCTCAATCTCCATGATATAAAGATATCTAAATAAATCAGTAGGTTCTTAAAGAGTTAAAGGTACCGAACAGTGACGTTTGATAATAACTGCACAGATAGTGCTAGATGTCAATAGTTATTATTTTGATCATAATATATGAGTCTTTTGTGACTCGAAATCCTTTAACTTGAGGTGTCAAGACTATCCTTTCATGGGTAGCTGTGGAAGTGCTCTTGCCTTGTACTGGGCTATCCGTGCTTGGTAATCCGGCTCGTAATCACCATAGGTAGTCATGTAGTGAGACATGAGATTACCAATAGTAGGACTCATTACCCTGTAGCACCAGGACAAGATCCTATTGGAGTTGATATTTTGGTTCTGATAAAATAAATTCATAACCAGGAGAAATATGACTTATTCAATATAAGATTGAATTATTAATTAGATTAATAATTATAAGTCTTATTTTATTCATAACACAAATTATCACTCATTAGTATATTGACTAATAGGGTTTGACATGCTATAACCCTAATCAATATCGGGATCATAATGAGAGGACTTAATATTATGATTTAGAGGTCAAAATAATATTTGTAATTTTATCGGTAATTAAAATGAAAATTCCGGAAAGATATTTAATATATCCGGATATACGAGAAATTCGAAAATTGTGTCCAATATAATATTAAGAAGTTAATATTATATTTCCGTTTCGATAAAATTATTGATTTTATAAGTCACACCAAAAACTTTATTAGTCTAATCCATATAAATATGTGGGAAGTAATTTAATTGAGAATTAAATTAAAAATGATCACATATATTTTTGAGTTAAAATTAATGTTGATTAATTTTAACTATTTCTCCTATTTATAATTTTGATTAAAGTGGTAATTAAAATTATAATAATTAATGATAGTGGTATATTAAAGTAATTATCACTATTATAGAAGAGAAGATTGATTCTATGATTAATAGTGGCAGCTAAAAAATTAACTATACAATTATTTCACTATCATTATATCATAAATCAAAATTAAAAAATAAATCAAAAGTCAAAAAGCCTCATTTAATGAGGTTGAATTTGGCCTTCTGCTCCTTAATCTCCTAATCTTCTCTTCTTATTCTTGCTAATTACTTCTTCTTTTTTAAGTTTCACTCTTTGGCTCTAAAAAAATCTCTCCCGAGCAAAATTTTGTTTTGGCTTTAAAAATTTTTCTTTCTTTTATATGGTATGAACATTGAAAGATAATATTGAGAAAAAACTCATAAAGTGTTAGTAGCTTTTAAGTTTGACAGAAAAAAAAAATTTGTGATTATACATCTGAACTAGCAAAAAGGAGTTTCATCAACGTAAACAAAACTTTTAGTCTTTTTGCTTGATTTGCACCTTGGTGATCTCAGTAATAAAAGATTTGTCTTAATCCTTTTATTTTTCCATTTTGTTCTTTAAATCATGGAATGATCTTGGAAAAATGGATTTTATCTATAAAAGTTAACAAAATTTGTTTTGTTAAAAGTTATGGATAAATGCTCAAAATTAACATGAAAAATGTATTTTTATGTCATGCAATATTTGATTGCATATATCGGTAAAATTAAAAAATTTTGAAATCTATAATTTTGATCAAAACCTAGAGCTTCCCTCA
>CATIWF010023469.1:0-16095 GCA_949630135.1 Balakata baccata | reverse complement strand
GTTTGTCTGAATCCTTTTATTTTTCCATTTTGTTCTTTAAATCATGGGATGATCTTGGCAAAATGGATTTTATTCATAAAAGTTAACAAAATATGTTTTGTTAAAAGTTATGGATAAATGCTCGAGGTTAACATGAAAAGTTTGTTTTCATGTCATGCAATATTTGATTGTATGTTTCGGTAAAATTAAAAATTTTTGAAATCTATAATTTTGACCGAAACCAAGAGCTCCCCTTAATCCAAAAAAAATAAATACTTCCACTGCCAGCCAACAAGACCCCCTTCATGGCATCAAGATTTTGAAGTCGTTGGTAAATTAGGAAAGACATTATTTTAAGAATATATATACACGTACCTAGTAGGTATATTTATAACTTATGTATAAACTTATTTTATATTTTATCGTTCACCACTCAAAACTCAGACTACCGGATACGGGTTGTAAATATGAATGCTTTCAGAATTGAGGCCTCCTTATCCACTAGACTGTGACTATGTGTCCCTATGACTAAGTCGAGTACACTCTTAGAGTTTGGGCTAACTTGACTGAATAAATAATAGATGTTAACAAAAAGGGGTCAAAGGCGCTATCAGAGCTTGGACCAATTTAACTGAATATAAACGCATTAATAAAATCTACAATAATGTAATTACTTTTAATGACATGTCATATATCTTGGCAGTCAGTCTTAATACCACCAAATGGACATTTAAATCTTTTCACATTTTCTTTTTATATTATATGGTACATATATTTAAATATTATATGTATTTCATAATATCTCCCAGATGTGTCACTATAGTCATGTATTCGTGTGTTCTTATCATAACCCTTACGTATCTAATGGAGAACAAATAAATAAGTAAATATAACTAAAACTTCTTTAAGAACATGTGGAAGAGGACCCCACCAAAAAATGGAACTAAAGACTCGGTAAATAACAATATGACCCAACCATATGTTGTCCTATATATCACATTTTGCAAACATATATATATATACTTTTTTTTTTTTTTGACCTTTTTTGCCTTTGCAGAGTGCTGGGCTGCCAAAATTCATTTTGATCCCAAAAAGGTATAAGGGTTTTCTCTAGATTACAGTGGAAAGGCAATATTTTAAGCCAAAAAAAAACACACGATGCATTTTGGAAGTGCACCAGACATTAAGGTTGTAAAAATCATTCCGGTCAACGAATCGGAAAAGCTAGCAGGTCATGAGTTTAAAATTGAACCGGGGTTGAACCAGCCTATTTAGTATTTTCATAAAATATAACATATCTTATATATAAAAAAACATAATATATCGCATTCATAATAAAAATAGAGAATAAGTTGTTGGAAATATTTTTTAGTGTACAAGAATAATATAACATATCTAATATTCTATTTTTTATTTTTTTTAAAAATCATATTTCATATATTTGTATAACTAAACATTTAATTAATTATTAAATGTAAAGATAATTTATAACTTAAAAATACAATCATCCAAAATTTTTAAATTGTAAAAAAAAGTAATATAAAAAAGAAGCAAGAAAAAAATGTAAAAATGAATGAACAATCACATATAGAAAAAAAAGTAAAAATGAAGATAACATATCATTTTATAAATAAGGGTGAGTTAATTGTTTAAAAACATGTTTATTTTAACCAATTTAATTAGTTTATAGTTAACTCATTTAGTTCTGGAGTCAATTTTTTAGTTGAATTGGCTAGATTAAACCAAATTTATTAATTAAATTTTTTTTGCAAAAAATTAAAAAAATCTGGAAAAACCGGCCGGTTTCAGGTTTTTCTGGTTAAACCGACCGGATCGGCAATTTTTCTACTGAATTGTTTCCCCTCCAATTTTGGAAGTAAAAACCGCCCAGCCTAAAAGCTGATTTCTAATTTTTCCGGTTGGACCGACCGGACCAATCCAATTTTTACAACCATGCCAGACATGCTAAGCCTTTTTCCCTCAAAGCATGCGCGTATACCTCTTCTCACTAGGCGCGCCATATTTTGGATTTCCTTCCTCTCTTTTTTTTTTTTATTATAATATAATATTATAACATTATTTAAATTAATATAATTTAATTCTTTTTATTTAATCAACTGTATCACTTTTCTTCTTAATCCTCCATCTTTCAATTAATTTCATTTTAATCCCAATTTAATTTATTTTCAACTATTCATATATCTAAGACTCGTGTAACTTCTAGACCCTAATTCGTAGGTGTTACACACAGTCGTCCCTCCTAATAAGAAACCTATTGAATCTAAATGGGTTTATAAGATGAAACTTGAACAAGATGGTATTGTTGATTGATTCAAGGCCAGACTCATTTGGCCCTTTCATCAAGTTGACATCAATAATATCTTTCTATATGGGTTTATTGATGAAGACCTATATATGATTCATCGTGAGGATATAAGACAACACGTCTGGTCAAGTGTGCAAATTAGTGAAATCCCTTCATGGCCTACGCTAAGCTTCTAGATAGTGGAACACTCAATTCAAGAGCAAATTACAACAATATTGTTTTTCGCAATCATGTCATGACAAGTGTTTGTTTACAATGATGACTACCTCTGAGTTCCTTGCCCCTCATAGTGTATGTTGACGATATTCTCATTATAGGAATATTAGAGGTTTCCATTCAATAAAGTAAGGCTTACTTGCATCACCAATTTACGATTAAAGACTAAGGACCATCACAATATTTTATTGGAATTGAAATTGCTAGGTCTACTTCAGGCATTCTCATCAACCAGTGCAAGTATGTACAAGACTTGATATTTGAAACTGGCTTGAGCGATTCACAGCCTACTAATACACCGATAGTCAAAGGCACGATTCTTTGTGCTGATGATGAAGCTTTACTTCAAGATCCATAGGAGTATCGAAGGTTAATAGGAAGACTGCTATATACTGGTTTTACACGCCCTAACATCACATACGGTGTTCAGCAGTTTAGTCAATATGTGCAAGCATCACGCAGTACACATTGGCAAGTTGCACTTCATGTTTTGCACTATCTTAAGGGTAATCTGGCTAAGGACCTTTTTGTTCTAGTGATAGTTCCTTCCACCTTAAGGCTTATAGCGATGAGGACTGGGCTATGTGCCGGGACACAAGGTGCTCTTTGACTGGTTATTGTGTTTTTCTTGGAACTTTATTAATTTCATGGAAAACAAAAAACAAAATACAATGTCTCATTCTTCAGCTGAGGCCGAATACAGGAGTATGGCTAGTATGGTGTGTGAAATCCAATTGCTTAGTGACTTGCTTCCGGCTTTTAATATTCCACTTAAGCTTCCAGTTCCTTTGTACTGCGACAATCAAGCCGCTCTCCACATCACAGCAAACCCGGTCTTTCACAAGCATACTAGGCACCTTGAAATAGACTATCATCTTGTCAGGGAAAAGCACACTGCCGGGTTCATTGATCCTCAACATGTTCGATCTTCCTCATAGTTGGCAGATGTCTTTACCAAAGCATGCCCCTGTTTTCTAAGATTTTTGTTTCAAGTTGGGCTTGATAGCATTGCCATCGGCACCAACTTGAGGGGGGCATGAAGAGAGTATGGCACGCAGCATTTCATCCAAGAGCGCACCATTTTATTAAGTCATGTTCATACCCAACGTTTTGCACTAGTTTTATTCGTTAGCCTTTTAATTAACTTATACGATGTCGTAACCTTAGAGCGGGAAGGCTTTGTATTACTGTTAGATTTTTTTTTTCTTTCCTACTTTTATGGGCTAGACCTCTATATATATATACTGTACAGTTTTTTCTTCTTTAATATACGGATGAATCTTTTTCATCAAATTGGCGGTTATTTTCTGATCAAAATGGAAAACCTCACCTTGTAATAATAATAATAATAATAATAATAATAATAATAATAATAATAATAATAATTTTGAAGATAATCTACAAAAGGGTTGGTAATAAAAGAAAATAATGATGTAACCAAATTCCTGTATATATTTGTAGCTGGTAATATATTATTAATATATTAATTTATTTATTATGAATATTTAGATAAATAAAAATAATTAATAATAATAATTTATTATGAATATTTAGATAAATAAATCATAAATATTAAATAAAATTAAGTAGTAATGATTAGTATGCAGTAATATTAGTAATTATTTAATTTTTATTATGATTATTGAATAAAACGAAATCAAATTAGAATGTAAAATTAATTAATTAATTAATTAATTTCCGAAACTTATAAGTGGAGTTTATTTATTTAATAATTTATGCAGCCAAATTTCCACATAATTTTAATTAAAACTTTGAATTAAGACTAACTTAATTATTATTATTAAATTATTCATTATGATTTTTTTTTTGAAAGAAAAGGTAATTCATTATGATTAAATTAATTTTATTAGTTTACTTGAATTATTTTGACACAAATTCAAATTTATTTTGTAATTTGATTATAGAATTATTTTTACAATATATTAAATTTCAACTTACAAGTTTTAGATCTAGGGGATAAAACCTTGAACGCGAAAGGATATTACTTTTTTATTTAATTTTACAAAGACTCGATCATAAAATAAAATGAAGTAAATCTATGTACAAATTAAGACATGACCCTTTTTAAATCTATACAAATTAGATGAAAGTATTCCAAGTAGTGCAATTTTAATCAGATTGCATTTTCCTAGTATCGGTGGAAGAAGACATGACCCTTGTAAATCTATGTACGAATTTAATGAACACAAATTATTCCGAGCTTACTAATTCAATTAGGGGTGTCAAAATAAGTCATGACACGTGAATTCAACACACAAAACACATAAAATTAGTGGGTTAGTATTAAACATATACGGATTCGTATCATAAATAGATCGACATATTTATAATATGATTCAAATCGGGTCGTGTCACAGGTTGACATGCAAATTTGTTATAATCTATTTAATTTTTTTTGTATTGTGTCAATCCGACCCAACCCATATATAACACACATAAATTTATTGAAATACTAATATTAATGGTGTCATTTTATAAAAAATAATATTTAAATATCATTTTCGTGTCTTGTTAGTAATGTTATATCGTGTTAAACGATTCAAAAAGATATAATCGTGATGTGTCAGATAATATTGTCACGCTCGTTAATCTAGATAATGACTTATATGCAAGTTTTGAAATTTATTAGAAAAATCCACCAAACTGTAAAAAAAAAAAAGTTGCTTCAGTATGAAAATTGGTAAACCAAGACAACGATACAAAAAAATAGATTATTATATGAATATTGATGTATTTAATTGTTGAAATTAGTTAGGATGGGATTTGAAATTTTAAAATTTTAAAATTTGAGTGTAGCATAATTAAAAAGGAAAACAAGTTGGAGGTCAAATAAATATATAGGAAATATTCATATATCAAGGATTAATTAGACAAAATATAATTTGATTAAATTTTACCACTATTCTTGCATGAAAGCCACTTGGCTCACATGGATTAGTGGAGAATGGTGTCTTCCATTTGCAAATACTCCACCCAAAATAAGCTTAGGCTCTCTTTCTCATTTTTTTTTTCTCTTCTTCAACAACTTGTGCCAAATGCCGATCTCTATTTATCCTCCCATTTTTCTTTCGGTTCCTTCCAATTCCAGTATCAAAAAATCATAATTCAGCCCCCAAAATTCAAGTGTTAAAGAAGGATAAAGTAAGGAGCCAATAATTGGAGTGACTTAAAGTTAGTGATAGTGAAGAGAGATTAAGTGAAATGTGAGCTTGATCGAGACTTGATTATAAAGTAGATAAATTTGCATGTAGAGTTTCAAGGATGTAAGAGGAAGAGTTCATGATAGCATGTGAGATTCAAGGTATATAGATGGTAGAAATAACTTAATTTAAGTTGTAAATTAGACTATAGAAGTTGCATCTTGAACAGATTGTGATCATATGGCTATAACTTTTGTTGTATAATCTCGATAGAAATAATTACAGTTTCTTTGACTCATTTAGACATATATCTAAATTTCTTATATGGAACAAATAGTGAAATTTGGTTAGTAACTATGTGAAAAATAGGTTGCAATTTCGGGTGTGAAAATTGTCTCTAAGTTGGTAGTTCAATTTTAAGCGAAGCAGTCTGTATTATTTTGCTTATATCTTAAGTTATATATTTCAGAATTGCTTGATTCTAAAACCAAACCAAACTTAACATCTTAATCTAAAACTCTTCAGAAGGAAACACTCCTAAAATTTGTCATTTTTAGGTCTAAAATATTTATGTAATTTATGTTTGGTATGTCTTGAACAGTAAGAGATGGACTAGTCATAACTTTTTATCTGTGAAACTTATGAAGGTGATTTAAATTGGGTTAGAAACCTAAAATCTAGGATTACATTTTTCATGAAGATTATATTATGGAAATCTGTATGTAATTAGGGGTAAAGTTAGAATCCAAAATATAGTATGGAAACTACTTACAGTGACAGTGCAGTTTATAAGTGAATAGTCCCTATTAAAGTAACAGTAACTTTTGATATAGAAGTTAGATTTAAGTAATACAAAATTCTTTGAAAATCTTACATATAGAGGTATAACTTTCATGAAGATTATAGAGTGAAATAATGTCAGAAAGTAGGTTGAAAACATAAATCAAAATCGAATTTTAAAACTGCCTACTGCATCTTTTGATTAAACAATTTCCAATAATTTGCTTGTAACTTCATCTATAGAACTCCGATTAAAGTGAAATAAGAGCCTAATGAAAGGTTAAACATAGCACTATAACTTTCTAGAAGAAGGATAAATTTAATTTTGCTAAATATTAACTCAAATAGGGACCACAAAACAAAACAAGTGCAGAAGTTGTAATGATAATATAAGGTTTTATCATTATGTAGCTTAATTGTGGTTTTAGATATTAATACATGGTTATGATTATTATAGGAAGTGAAGTAGAGGGCGGGGACAACCACCAAAAGGATTAAGCAAATTCAAGCCTTGTGGTTTTGTTTAGTTGCTCCGTATAGGTATGTACATAACCACATTTGAGTTTAATTGAATATTTGATGTTGATGATTGCATGAATTAATTATGATGAATCTGCAAGTACTAAATGATAAACCTGTAGCATATAAATGATGAACCCATATGTTTTGATCAATGAACCCATAAGTTGAAGATGTGAATATGTTATGTATGGAATGTATTATGGGTGATTGTGAATGTTATTGGCTGGTTCCACTTGGATGAACCATGGGATGCTTGTGAGATGATTCTTATTGTAGCAATCATGTATGAATAAAGTATGTCATCATGTTATTTTACTTGGTATGCCTTTGGAGTTGAGATGCTTGTTGACATCTGAACAACTTAAATGCTTAAATGCATGATGATGGAATTTGTTATTGTTATGACAACTGAGAATTTGATATTAAATGTTGAATTCATGTTCTTGTGGTACGAAAATGATTTGCATAAACTTTCTTTTGGTTAACAATTAAAAGGAGGACAAATGCTCAAATTACTCTAACTATGACTAGAGTTATGATAAATGACATGCCATTGAGGAAACCTTGGTACCATTTCAAGCCCGAAGTTGGCCATCATGGGAATGAGACCCATACGTCAAGGGGTTATGCCCGGAGCAGCACCTTTGGATACTTAAGAGGCTCGAAGTAGGCATAATGTCTCATGTTTATTTTAGTTCGGTTAAAAGTATAAGGATACTAATCTTAGCATTTGAGACTAAGGTAAGTGTTGAGTTGAATTATGGTTGCGTATGATATATGATCGTGATAAGTTATATGATGTATATGTTGATGTGATGAAATGAAAGAATATTTGAGATATTTCACTTTGGCATGCATACATGTTAAAATGTGTATAATGTTCATGCATACACATCAATTAAAGCTATATGTTGTTATGTACCGCTAAACATATTGTGCTTAATGTGTGAATGTTTTACACACTGGTGTAGATAGTAGTTGCTGACAATAGAAGAACCCCACAGAGAAAAAAAGTGAAGGACAAGTTGTTGGGGTGAGTGATACAACCTTATTTTGTTTTTTTTTTTTTTGGTTGGGAAATTGCTTTTGTCTATCCTTAATTCATGTAAACCTTATATTTTGATAATTTTATAAATTTTTTGGGCATGTGTGGGCCCTAACTTTTATATTATGATACTTAATGTTGACACACCTCTTATAAACTATTTCTTTATATTTTCTTTAAGTCATCATGGCCATGGTGCAAAGTTATTTTATAAGAATCAGTTTTAAATTCTTGTGCATTGTAATATTTCTCTAAATAATTGGGAAGGGTCTCCTAATTATATGGTGGGGTATTACAATGTTATGTCGTGTCAAATGACTCGAAAAAACATAATCGTGTCGTATTTATGTCAGACTTTATAACTCAAATACGACATGAAAGTTAAACATATTATATATATCATGTTCATGTAACCCATTTAATTTTCATATCATGTTCATGTCAACCTGATTAATAAATGGATCGTATTCATATTGACCCTAATCATGTCACCAGAGTGGATTGACAAAATACGAACACAATCCACCAATCCGATTTGACACCCCTAAATTCAATATTGAAGAAAATTAGGTCCATGCCAATCACCAAAATGATGCATATACTATTTGATAAGCTTGTTGACTTATTTGATCAACATCGAATTAAATATTCATAAGCAGCTGCTGATAATTATCCGTTAACTCCTAAATGTATAGAAATATTGAAGCATTAAGTACAAAAGGTTCATGGTCATTAAGTGAGGTCATATGATAGAAAAAATGATATATTTGTGATTAAAACAGCATATAACAATGAAAGGAGGAAAGGTGGTCACAATCAAATAGTTAAATTGGTATAGCATATATATACATATGAAAAGTTTCAACAAAATAAGATAACATATTCTCATACTATTGCAGTTTGCATGAAATATAAAATGGATTACACTCGATATATTTTTCCATTTCATATTATATCTGAGACAGTGAATGTATGGTTAACTTGTTTTGGACCACTTGATCACAAGAATTTCTAGGCAACATCAAATGAATTGTATGTTATGCCAAATCCTACCTGGCAGCACAAAAAAGTGAGACCAAAAGCATATTGTAGAAAAAATGAAATGGACTGGAAAATGTAAGAGGATCAACATATGTCATTTTATGATAAATGTGGTCAAACATGTCATAATGTGAGGACATGTTCTAAAAATTAGATATGTAATATGTAAATAGAGTTATTATTTGATGTTTTACTTAAATGTATTTTTAGGCTAAAAATTTTGTTGTTCAATATAAATGTATTTATATTATACATTAATTATTACTTCAATAAATGTATGATTACATCATTAAATGCATGATCACAACCTATACAAACTTATTTGTTATTATTTATATGTAGTATGTTTATCTTATATTCTACAAATATTTTATATATGACATCTCATCCATTCGATTACATCATTCCAAGACCATATGATGCTTCACTGTTGTATTTACAGTTTCAGCATAAATTTCAAGCAATTTAAATAATAAAATAATAAAAATTGCAAGCATTTCGCTCTAATATTATTTATATGACATTTTAAATCGTGTATATATATTAGATCGAAGATGATGAGCTCTACTGCAGACGTAATAGTAAAGCTACGTATATAATAAGTAATGATAGTCAACTAGATGACCGCATTAAAAAGTTACTAAGATATTCCGGATTTTATGAATTAATACATATACCTTTTTGTTAATTTAGTGACTCTAGATATTGTTGGCATCACAAAATAAATTAAGATATGATTTGGTGTTTTAGCAAATTTTCAAGGATCATTTTTCATTATGATATCCTTATAATTTGATATGATTATGTTGTTGATTTTATGTCCTTTTTAGTTGATAACCTTGCTATATAAATAAGTGAATTTGATGAATAGAATTATATTAGCTTATTCCCTTTCGTTTCTATCATGTTGTTCTTATTTTACTTGGTATCAGAGCATATGATCTTAAAGGATCTATGAAATGCAAAACCCAAAAAACCTACAGCCCTTATAATTCCCTTCATAACCTACATTTGTTATACACAAACCAAAAAAAAAAAAAACCAAAACCAAGCCAAAATGAAATTAGAAGCCTCCTCTTTCACTTATATTTCACCACCAATATTTGATGGAACAAACTATCAAATGTAGGTTGTTAAAATGGAAGCCTATCTTGATGTTAATGACTTATGCGAAGCTGTTGAAACCATTATACAAATAAAGAATCATAAAGAAAGGAGGTTAAGAAAATCCAAAGCCATATCAGTTTTGTTTACCATTGTTTCTTCTATCATTTTCAACCGGATAATGACAATGAAATCAGTTAAAGAAATCTGGGATTTCTTGAAGCAACAATATGAAGTAAGTGAAATGATCAATGGGATACAAGTCTTAAATCTGATTCGAGAATTTGAAATGCAAAAGATGAAAGAATTAGAAACATTAAAGACTATGCAGACAAGCTTCTCAGCATTGCCAATAAGGTAAGGCTATTTGGTTCTTATTTTTCTAATTCTAGAATTGTTCAAAAGATTCTTATAACAATTTTAGAGAAATTTGAAACTACGATTACTTCTTTTAGAACAACAATGGTGGTAAAAACAATAAGAAGAAGAAGAACATAGTAGGAAGTTCAACCAACTCAAACAACAACAATGATAACAACAATAAAGCCTTTCAGGACTTCCCTCTATGCCTTCATTGTAAAAAAAAAACCAATCATCCATAAAAGAAGTGTTGGTGGAGGCTAGATGCAAAGTGTAGTAAGTGTGGTCAATTAGGGCATATGGAGTGGATTTATAGATCTCAATAGTAACAAGGAAAAGCAAAAGTTGTCATAGAATAACTTAAGGAAGGCCAGTTGTTTGTAGTTACTTGCTTTGCCACTTCAAGCTCCATAAAAAGTTAGCTAATTGATAGTGGTTGCACCAACCACATGACTCATGATCGTAAGCTATTCAGTGAGCTTGACACAATCTATATTTTTAAGGTCAGAATTGGAAATACAACATATGTTGTTGTAAAAGGTAAAAGGACTGTTGTAATTGAAAGTTGTTCAGGTTTGAAACTAATCTTTGATGTTTTTTTTGCTTTGGAAATTGATCAAAATCTTTTAAGTATTGGTCAGTTGCTTGAAAAGGGTTACAAAATTCTCTTTAAGGACAAAACTTGGATGATTAGAGATGCAAGAGGTAGAGAATTATTCAAGATTCAAATGAAAGGTAAAAGATTTACTTTGAATCTGATAGAAGAAGCGCAAGTTGCAATGCACATAGAGGAAAACAGCACAATGCTTTGGCATAAGAAGTTAGGGCATTTTCATCACGATGCTCTGATCTACATGACAAAGAACCATCTTGTGAAAGGGCTGCCTGAGTTAGAAAAAGATTTACATGCATGCACTACATATCAATATGGCAAGCAAACAAGGCTGCCTTTTCAAAAAGGTAAAAGCTGAGAGAGCAACACACAGGCTACAATTGGTGCACACAGATGTGGGAGGACCTCAGAAAACACCATATTTGAATGGCAGTAAGTATTACATTGCTTTCATTGATAATTACACAAGAATTTGTTGGATTTATTTTATGAAACACAAAACCGAGAATTTTGACATCTTTTCAAAGTTTAAAACTTGTGTGGAAACTCAAACTGGAAAGAAAATGCAAATGATAAGGTATGATAATGGAACTGACTATACATCTCAAAAGTTTAGCAAGTTTTGTGAAGATGCAGGTATTGAGCACCAATTGACAGCACCTTACTCTCCACAGTAAAACAGTGGAACAAAAAAATAGAACAATAATGGAGATGACAAGATGTTTGCTTCATGATAAAGGTCTACCAAAGAGGTTTTGGGCTAAGGTAGCAATACAATATTTTTTTTGAACAGACTACCATCAAAATCACTTCTTGAAAAGACTTTATATGAAGCTTGGTATGGCTTCAAACCCAAGTTGCTAAATTTAAAACCTTTGGCTACTTGTGTTTTTTTATATACCTTAGCTTAAGAGAGACAAGCAGGACAAGAAAGCAGAACCAGGAATCTTTGTAGGCTATAGCTTGACATCAAAGGCTTATAAGATTTACTTGCCACAAAGCAATAAAGTAATTATGAGCAGAGATGTGAAATTCTTTAAATCGAAAAATTGGAGCTAGGAAAATGAAAAGCAACTTGAGTTTCAGGAGAATGATGATAATGTTAATAATCAACCTGTTCGAGGAACTTGATCACTCTCTAACATTTATAAGAGATGCAATGTAGCTTTAATGGAACCCGCATGATATGATGAGGCTGTAATTGATCATAAATGGATATTTGCAATGAAGGAGGAGCTTAACATGATTGAGAAAAATCAGACATGGGAATTGGTGGACAAACCTAAACACAAGAAGGCTATAGGAGTCAAGTGGATTTATAGAACCAAGCTTAATCCTGATGGTTCTGTAAACAAGTATAAAGCAAGGCTCGTTGTCAAGGGGTATGAACAGATTTTTGGAGTAGACTTCTCTGAACCTTTGCTCCTGTTGCTAGATTGGATAATATAAGGATGTTGCTTGCTCTTACTGCACAAAAAGGCTGGATTATATACCAAATGGATGTAAAATTAGCCTTCTTAAATGGATACTTAGAGAAGGATTTTTTTATGGAGCAACTTGAAAGATTTGTTGTTCATGGATAAGAGGAGGTGTATCAACTGAAAAAGGCCTCGTATGGTTTAAAACATGCCCCAAGGTCATGGTATAGCAGAATTGATGCACATTTAATAAACTTAGGCTTTACCTTATATATTAAGAAGGCTGATAAAGAGATATTAGTGGTATCTCTATATGTTGAAGATTTACTTATCAGAGGCAGCAATAAAGAGCTCATTGACAGGTTTAAAGAAGAAATAAAATAAGCTTTTGAAATGATAGATCTTGGAAGAATGTCATTTTTCCTTGGCATACAAGTGCAACAAAACCAAAGTAGAATCTTTGTAATTCAGTACAAATATGCAAAAGAGATTCTAAAGAAATTCAAAATGGAGGATTGCAAGCTAACTGCAACTCCAATGAATCAAAAAGAAAAATTTATCAAAGAAGATGGAGCTGAAAAAGTTGATGAAGGGGTGTATTAAGGTACATGCATTATGCTAGTAAGATTCACTTTCAAGCAGCAAAAAGAATAATCAGATATGTCAAGGGCACAATTGATTTCGAAATAAAGTTTCTCTATATTAAAAATTTTAGTCTTCATACCTATTCTGATAGTGATTGGGTTGGATGTGCTAATGACATGAGGCACTTCAGGCTACTGTTTCAACTTTGGTTCTAGAATTTTTTTCATGGTGTTCAAAGAAGCAACATGTCATAGCACAATCAGCAGCAAAGGCAGAAAATGTGGCAGCGTATTAGCCGCAAATCAAGCCTTTTGGTTTAGAAAACTCAGAGCTGCTTTGTACATGGACCAAATGGATAGCACAAAGACTTATGTGGATAATCAAGCAGCAATTTCAATTACCAATAATCTAGTATTTCATGGAAAAACAAAACACTTCATCATAAAGCTTTATTTTCTAAGGGAAGTCCAAAAGCAAGTAGAGATGCAGTTGATCCATTGTAAGACAAACGACCAAAGTGCTAATATTCCAACAAAAGCACTTCCTAGCAAGATTTGAGTCTCTCAGACAAAAACTTAGAGTATACAGCATCAAAGTCAAGGAGGAGTATTGATTTAGTGACTCTAGATACTACTAGAATCACAAAATAAATTAAGATATGATTTGGTTCTTTAGCAAATTTTCAGGGATCATTTTTTATTATGTTATCCTTATAATTTGATATAATTATGTTATTGATTTTATGCCATTTTTAGTTGATAACTTTGTTGTATAAATAAGTGAATTTGATGAATAAATTATATCAGCTTTTTCCCTTTCATTTCTATCATCTTGTTCTTATTTTACACCAACACTTTTTTTCAACTTAATTAACATTTAATAACTGCATTTGTTGAAAGATGAAGGCCTAAAACACATATATTTTATATACTTGAAGGATAATGCACAATAACCCTTCATAATATAGCTATTTTCACTAGTTTGGCAAAAAAAATTTCAAATACGTTATAAGTAGATGACTGGCAAACATCATAATGATTAAATAGAAAAAAAAAAGTTAAGTGTTCCACTTTAAGTGGCACACCGGTAGTAGGGTACACCACTTAAAGTGGTGCGCTATTTTTTTCTCTCTTGAAAACTACCACAAACCTAGAAATAATTTTAAAACTACCATCATGTTGGAATTTAGTGAAAAAATATCATAAATCAATAAATAGTTTTCCTAGCAACACCAAACTAACTAAGAAAATCTCATATAAATGTGTTGTTCAGCTTGTCAACTAGGGGTGATCCATTTTCAGGTTTGTTGTTTCTCTATGTTCTAAGGTATAGCTCATTTTCATTGATGCTTCCTAAGAATAGAAATTAGATATGGTTGTTGAAACGTGAGCACCAGGGTTTAGGCTAACTCTTCCCCTAGGGACAGTCGGGTTGATAAAGAGGTCTTCATCATCTCTCTGCGTCAGACATTATAATTCTTGTCTGTTCCAACACACCCACCATGGTCAACACTTTCTGCAACTTACAACTATCTTTCTACTCATTCAATTTCTTTTCAAAAAACATGGTTTGACACCATCATAATCTTTGAAGGAGGTGCAACAACAAGTGTTGGAACTGTTGAGTTCAACAGTGACACATACATGTGCCAAGTTGGTAGACTCACTTATATTGATAAGGTGCCTTTATAGGATCCCCAAACTAGGAAGCTCACTTATTTTACTAACCATTTCACCTTCTATGTCAATCTCGAAGGTCGAACTTCTTATGCAGCTGGGTTTGCTTTCTTCCTTTCTGCTGTTGGACTTCACATACCACCCAATTCAGCTGGTTGATGTTTAGGCCTGTTTAACATTACAACTAGTGATTCCTTTCAGAACCAGATCGTTCATGTCGAATTTGATTCATTTCCTAATCCTGAATGGGATCCTTCATTCATTCGGCCACTTACACCTATTGGAATACTAGCCTCCACACTGGAGATATTGTCGATGTTTGGATTACTTACAATGTCGCTACCACGAATTTAAGTGTGACATGGAAATATCAAAACACTTCTACTTCGCAAGAGAACACAAGCCTTTTCTATATAATTGATCTCAGAGATATTCTCCTTGAATGGGTGCAAATTGGGTTCACAGCTGCGACCAGTAAACTTATAGAAAGGCACGTACTTGAGACCTGGGAGTTCAGTTCAACTTTGGAGATGAAGAAAACAAGTGGAAGTTCGAAAAAGGTTGGACTCAAAGTCGGCATTTCGGTTTCTATTGGTGTTCTAATGGCTGTTGTGGTTCTTGCTGCAGGAATTGTATCGATCAGGAGGATGAAGAAGAAAAAGAAGAAGAGAGAAATGCCTCCTGAGGCTGTGAACTTAACATCAATTAATGAAGAATTTGAAAGAGGAGCAATTTCGAGACGATTTTCTTATAAGGATCTTGTTTCAGCTACAACCAACTTTTCAAATGATAGGAAATTGGGTGAAAGAGGATTCGGTGCTGTTTACAAAGGCTACTGTACCGATTTAGATATGGCAATTGCTGTGAAGAAAATTTCCAGTAGATCAAAACAAGGGAAAAAGTAGTACATCACAGAAGTCAGGGTGATTAGCCAGTTGAGGCATCGGAATCTAGTGCAGCTAATAGGTTGGTGCTATGAAGGAGGTTTAATTCATGCTTGTCTATGAGTATATGACAAATGGTAGCCTTGATTCTCACCTCTTTGGTAAAAGAACTGTTATCAGTAGTGTGTATGCCTTAGTGCATTCACAATTTTTTATATATTAATTATTATACCACAATGGACACATGTATATTTTACATTCATAATAAATAAATATTCAAGTTGTTGATTATATTATGAATGCAGTAGTTAATTATACTATGAAATATACGGCCCTTTGATTATCTACAGAGAATTTATTATCAAGGTGTTGATAATAATGAGTT
>CATIWF010023458.1:0-20522 GCA_949630135.1 Balakata baccata | reverse complement strand
TATCAATAGAATTACGAATTTGCAAAAATAACCGAGCATCCTCCCTCAACCATGTCTGTCTAGACTCATCTTTAGGAGGATTGTCAGTCATATGTTGGTCTTTTTCAATACTCCGTAAATAAAGACGAATCGTCTTGCTCCAATCCATATAATTAAAGCCATTGAGTTTGTGTTCTGTAATTTTAGACATTACCGGAATCACATCAGAAACGCTAATTATCTTTTTGTCAGCCATAACTCACACAAAAGCAATAATCCCAATAAAACAGAAGCAACAAATCACAACCAGAATCTACAAATCCGAAAAAGTGAGTAAACAGAACCTGGTCTCAAGTGAATAGCAAAATCAAGATAGTATAACCTTAACCAAACCTGGAAAGGTGTTGTACAGACAGTGGTGAGCCAAACGGCGATGACAACAAAAGATCACTCAAAGTGGATGACCCAATTTTGGAACCCTAATATTTCAAATTGACAGATAACCCAAATCTGGAAAAATATATTCCAGATCTAAATCTCACTCTCTAATGCTCTGATACCATGTAAAAACAGAGATATAAAAATGTATTTTTTCATATTTTTATTGCTACAAGCTTTACATATTTATATACAAAGATGAAATGCTAATAAGGCAACTATACAAATTAGGATACCATACTAATTAGGATATTTACAACTACTAATTGGGGAATTATCTAATTAGGATATTTACTACCACTAATTAGGGGATTATCTAATTAGGATATTATGTTATGTAAAAAGGATCTTGGTACCAAAATCTCATAGAATGTCGCTGCCAATTATGAATCACCTCTCCCAATAATTTTAACTATTCCATTCTCAGCACCATATCCAAATTGCCAAGATTGAATACCAAAGCGGAGAGTTCACAAGAATATTTACTGCAGTCCAAATGAATCTTCAAACCTTCACATTTGTCAGTAACACATACATTATGTCTTTCCCCTAGTTTGATCAAAATCCCCGAAAATTGCTGCTTAAACAAGCCCAAAGCTTGGAGTAACTTATTGGAGATGAAATAGGTCGCTCTGCAGTCAATCAACACTTCAATTGGAATGCCCAGGAGCTCTCCGTGCAATTTAAGGGTTTTGGTCACTGATACAGACAAAGCAACTAAGCCCTAAACATCCAGCAGCTGACTCTCACCTTCCGCCAGCAGGATCTCAACTTTTTCGCTTCCGCTCGACACAATGTCTCTTGACGCATCAAGTTCCTCGTCATCACTGAGGATAATCACTTGAAGATGGCCTTGAGGACAACAATGTTGAGATGAATAGGGCTGATTATACCAAAAGCAAAGTCCCTTTCGGAATCGTTCCTCAAGATTGGTCCAAGTGAGATGTCGCACCCCTCTATTTCGTTGAACTAAAGGAGAAGTTGGGATTGAGGTGCTGGATACCACTTGACTTGAATATGAGAACTGGGTTTTTGAATGAACATTTGATTGGGCTTTGTAATTGGGTTGGGCATTGGACTGAACTTCATTGAAAAAAATCTAATTTAGTGGGTCAGCCTCCAAAAGAGGCAGATTTGTTAAGGCTGAATTGGGAACCAGAAACCTTCATGCGAGATGCTGCCGGCGGTTTCTTCTCCAAAGCTACTTCCTTATCTCTAGCTGTAATCATGGTTTCAAGCCAAGTTACAAGTTTCAACAAACAAACCCAATACTTCATGTTGTCTTTCAATCCGTTCATAAAGTACCCCAAATAGATAGCCTTGGATTCTCGAGGGATCATAGAAGCAAATCATCTCGAAAGCATCTATGTATTCATCAATTGTGCCGTACTGTCTTAAATTTGCCAATTGGTCATATGGGTTCAGACTTCTCATACTCCCAAAGTAGTTCAGTAATTCTATCTTGAACTGTCCCCAACTCAAGTCTGGGTGGAGCTCCCTCACAATGGTAAACCAATGAACAGCAACCCCTTCCATGTTGATATGGGTTAAGGGAATCTTATGTTGCTCCAATGTGCCATGAACAGAAAAATAGGTTTTGGCCTGAGTCAACCACCCCCTCGGATCATCTCCACTAAAGGACGGCAGCTTTACCTTCTTAGCCATGACTGTAGCATCTCCTAAGGGCACCATTCTATTGAATCATGGAGGTGGGTAACCATCCAGATGAACAAGGTGAGTTGGAGCGGATTGAGTGGTGATTCCTGGAGAATATTCAAAATGCTCAAATGGGTTCCAATCTTCCGTCATGGGCGGTTGTTTGTCAAATCTCCTTAACAGTTGATAAACAACCCCTTGCAACCTCTCTTGGCCTTCCTTCACCTCCATCAAATGTTGAGTACCAGAAGCCACATTCCCAATGAGTGAAGTTATAGTACCCGTGAGTTCTTTGAGCTGCTCTTCTTGACTATCTAGCTATGCTTGAGTTTTGGTTTCCATTTGAATCGTTCTTCCCCATCGAGTATCCTGCAGGTCAGACCAATGTTAGCAAATAGCTAATTTATCTATCCAAACATCACAATAAGTAACAAAGGAATGATTCAAACTCTATTGATAATCACTATGGCTAAATGATATTTACAATGGAGCAATAAAGAAAGTAAATGAAGAAGAAGGAAAGCAAATTCTGTGAAGCAACTCTCACAGTCCAGGGACCTATTCCCTTATCCAAGCAAGCTGAGAGACCTTGCAACAGAATTCCCAAAACTTGCCTTCCATGCAGCCAGCCAATTATTCTTTATATCCAACTAACAGATCTTAATGACTATTCTGTCCTTTCCCCCTTATTGTACGTGTCCTTCTAGAATATACTTTCCAGGTGGCAGGAGATGCTACTGGTGTAGGAACATTCTTTGCTGCCTCACCCTTCTGAACCAATTCTCTATCAGTATATAACATCTCATTCTTGATAGAAATATTGTATTCCTACCTAGAATTTAGATCCTTTGATGTTCATCAACAACTCCTCTAAATGCATTTTGGAAACAACGACAGTATTCTAATTGAAGAGAGAAATTCAATGTGACAAGGTTAAGGCTTTTTCTTGTTGTTGGCTGGTCATCCTATGATGTTCTGTCCAGAGGTTTTGAAATTTTTCCGGGCGAAATGTCATAATGTTTTGTTGATGTTTGCAATATATAGTCTTGAATATTCTAAATTTGGAATTAAAATCCAGCAACGTTTAACCTTTACATGTGGTATGTCTATGATGAGCATAAAAATGGAGAAATTCTTAGATATACCAGGTCTACCACATCATCTGTAGACCAATTCAATCATACAATGACATGTATGCATATTGTCTTCATATCTATTGTGAGATATTTGTAAAATATTAATTAGCTTGATTTATGTAATTAGGGTTAGGTAGAAATTTATTTCCTATTTTTCTTATATTTGTTTCCTATTTTATGTTCATAGGGCTGTATATATAGGGTTTCTTACTATTAATGAAATTATCGATTTCTTTCGATTTTTGTATCTTTATAATATCAACCAATGAAAATAAAATAATTAAATGTATGTCATTGTGTGATTAGATTGATCTAGTAGACCAGGTCTACCTAAGAATTTCTCATGAAAATTAATTTTTTATTTGGTTGCAGTTTTATTGGATCTTACACTCCTTAATTATTTACCTGCTTCCATGGCTTGTTTTCCAGGTTATGTTCAAAACATTGACTCCTCAGTGGAATCAGACCTTAGAATTTCCCGACGACGGCAGTCCATTATTGTTGCATGTCAAAGACCACAATGCATTGCTACCCACATCAAGTATAGGTGACTGTGTTGTAGAATATCAGAGATTACCTCCAAACCAGATGTCTGACAAGTGGATACCTCTCCAAGGAGTGAAGAGGGGAGAGATCCATATTCAAATTACTAGGAAAGTTCCAGAAGTACAGAAGAGACATAGTTTTGATTCTGAAGCATCTTTGACTAAATCTCACCAGTTCTCTAGCCAGGTGAGTTATTGATTTTCTTTTTTCCAATTTTGTCTAAGGCCCTCCATTTATATAGACTTTGTCATGAAATTTCATTCATTATGATTTCTGATAATTTATGGGTTTTGACTCTGTAATACAATTTAATCGTGGCAAACACCAAGTCAGAATTTAATTGCATACGTATCTCACACTCGTCGTTATTTCTGAGTTTGATCAGATGCGAGAGATGATGAAGACATTTCAATCATTGATCGAGGTTGGCGATCTTGATGCACTCTCAACAGCTTTGAGTGAGATGGAAAGCTTAGAGGATATGCAAGAAGACTACATGTTACAGCTTGAGACTGAGCAAATGCTTCTTCTTGACAAAATAAAGGAGCTTGGGCATGAAATTTTTAGGTCATCAACTTCCTTTGGGTGAAGATCTTCTGGAATTTGAAATAAGTTATCCATTTTAAACACATTTATGATTATCAATTTGTACAAAAACCTCGTCAATATGGTATACGAATTTCCTACTCTATCTTTTTTTTAGTTACCTTAGTTTATGCTGTATAATATGTATTTTGACTGCAGATGCAATTGTAAGAAATTTGGCTTCATATATCCTAATTCTCCAACTGGTTCAAGTTCATAATTCATATTTTGTTTAATAGATTGAGAGCGAGAGAGAGAGAGAGAGAGATTGATAAAGGGAATATGTGATTTGCTACCTGAATATATTTTGAATAATTACTCGCTAGGTAATTTGTCTTCAATGTTTTTTTTGTCATGTTCTCATACTTATTATGGTTGAAGAACATCTATAATTGTTTAATCTTTTCTCCTTTTCCCCCTTATTGTGGATCAGTAACAATCATTCATTTTTATAAAATTTATCTGTATTTGTAGATTAGGTAATTAGTGACATCCATTATTGTTGCTTATAAATGGATGGATTCACACTAGACTCTTATTTCCTTTTGAGATTGCTCAAGTTTATGATCTTCATTCTTTGATCATTTAACTGTATTATTTTAAGTAGCAAATCTTTTTGTTATATATGTAAATAAGTTAAAAATGTTTAAAGGACTTATTTTTAGGGATTAGATTAGCAAATATTATAGGAAATATTTAATTTGTAATCTGTATATATTCTCTTGTATAGGGAAGTGAACATACAAAATTATTTTCTCAATTCTCTGTATTTAGAGGTGCTAGTTTTATGATATTAAGCCACTTGCATGTGTCAAATCCTGTAAACAGTACGGTCTAGGTTTTCCGTATGTTTGACCCTAGATGCGACGGGGTTAGAGATATTTTATATATTATCTGTTTATAAGATGCAAGTGCCCCTTGTAATGATTTAGATGATTTTACTCTGCTGAGTTAGTTTTTGGGGTTGAATTAGGAAAGGTCATTTTATGAGGATTTTATACTCGTGCTTATTGAACTTTATATTATTTACACTTAAATTACAAATTTTTTTTATAATATTAAAATTACTGAACTTTATAAATTATTACAGAAAAGCATTGCCTAACTAATTTTAATGAATTATCAGTAGGAAAATTCATTTCTTGTAGATTTGTTGGGTTATAATAGAATCATAACTTCACTATTAATTACTTTTGATCATATTTCTTGACGAGTTTGTAGAAAAATATGATAAGAGGTAACTAATTGTGATATTATAATACTATTATTAGGGTTAATTTTTCTGCAATTCGTTAAAAAATATAGTCAGAAATAACTAATGGTAGAGTTGTAATAACATTATAATCCAACAAATCCACAAGAAATGAGCTTTCCGACTTATAACTCGTTAAAATTGGTTAGTAATAACTTTTCTGTAATAATTTATAAAATTAAGTGATTTTAATGTTACAAAATAAAAAATTGTAATTTAGGTATATATAATATAAAGTTTAGTGACTATGAATGTAATTAATCCTAATTTATCAGCATGGTATCAGAATAGATTCTAAAGAAATTCTAGTTTAAAAAATTTTCCATATAGAGATTACCTAGGAGAGCATCTCTCTGTTTTAACCAGGATCGCTTGTGTGAGATCGTGAGTGATTGGTTTTTCATCACTATCCATTCAAAAACTGTCGCCACCATCAATTTAGCGATTTCGTAGCTAATGAGGTTCTAAGCATCGTAGCGGGATTCCTTTGTTGGAAAACCCTCCTCATTGGGCTAGTCTTCTTCTGCGAAATGACCAAGTTGGCATCTGTTGGCCTAGACAAACTCGTCGAGCTAATAGTTGTGTTTTTATCCTTTGATATTCCCTTCCTTTTTATAATAATAATAATGGATAACAAAAAAAAAAAATGAAACAAAATAAAGAAATACATTAAAATAAAGATATCGTTTGAATTGAGAGATTTTAAAATCTTTAAATTGTGAAATTCATAAATTTTAAAAATTTTATCGTTTGGTTTGACTCTAAAATTTATAAATTGTGAATTTATACTTATATTTTGTTCAATGATTACAATTCATGGATTTAACAATTAATTTCAAATTTTACTTTTTATTAAATATTAATAATTTATTATTAATTAAGTATATAATATCAATTTCACTATATATTTAAAAATTTAAAAATAAAATTAGTTATTTTAAGAGTTGAAAAATAAAATCAAAATATAAATTATTATACATTATCATGTTTAACTACATTGCTAAAAATATTTTTCATTAATAATTTAATGCATAATAATAATAATAATAATAATAATAATAATAAGCAATTCGTTGAAATTAAAAGAAAAATGGTTTTTACTTTATTAGGACTTAGAATATTATTAATTTATTAGAGACAATTTTAGAATAAAAAAATATAGTAACAATCACTCATTGATCAAAATCCATATATTTTAAATTTTTCCACCTATGAATTAGGAAATCAAATCCTTAAAAAACAAATAATTTTGGTGGACGAGAAATTTTCCAAAATTAATGAATTTTGGCATTTTTTAAGTAATCAAATAATGTATTTGACATAAATTTATGAATTGTTCAAAATCACTCAATTCAAACATAACGAAAGGAGAAAAAACATTTATAAAAGTATAGCCTTCATATTTCTCTTCTTATCTAAATTTAGGGAGTTATGTTTTCCAACATTTTTTCTATCATCTTCTTTATCTATTTTACTTCCTAAAATTTACATTTTCCCTCCTCATATTTAAAAGCCACTAAGAGCTTCTAATTAATATTTTATTATTTCTATTTTCTTTCTTTTGTTATTTTCTCTTACTTCTGTTTTTTTTTGTTTTTTAGTTTCTCTGTTCATTTGTTTTTAGATAATTTTATTAATAAAAATTTAAAATAGGAAGTGAGATAAGAAGTATTGTTGGAGTACACACAATTTTTAAAATAAACTAAAACAAAAAATGAATTTTTTATAATATAATAGAGAGTGAAATAAAAAGTATTATTGTGATGCTCTAAGAGTACATACAAATATTTCACTCGGTGAAGGTTAATAACATAAATGATACTGTCATTTTGATGCAATTGTAACTAAAATTTTTAATTATTGGTAATTAATATAAAAATATTTTTAAAAATTACAATTTGATATTCAAATTTAATTTTTAATTAAAAAAAATAACGTTGCAGCTGACTAAATTATATTTTTCAGTTGACATATCATTTTTTATTAAAAATTAGACTTAACCAAATAATAATTTTTAAAAAAATATTAATATTAATTTACAATAATTAAAAAATTTAATATTAATTTACAAGCTAGGGTGGATTGGTAACATTTACGCATGCTAGGAGAAAGTGAAGTGAGGAGCGGAAGTCTTGACTCATAACAAAGACACTGAACTAAAACCCTTCTGCTTTAATCAATGTCTACCCTCAAGGAAATCCTAACCCGGCGACCAGTGGCGGCGACCATACGCCTCACCGTCCCTGCCGGCGGAGCCCGTCCAGCCCCTCCTGTAGGTCCCGCTCTTGGGCAGTACCGACTCAACCTGATGGCGTTCTGCAAGGACTTCAACGCACGAACCCAGAAGTACAAGCCGGACACGCCCATGGCTGTGACGATCACGGCTTTTAAGGACAACACCTTCGAGTTCACAGTTAAGTCACCGTCGGTGACCTGGTACTTGAAGAAAGCTGCGGGAATCGAGTCTGGTAGCTCCCGGCCTGGACACGTGGAGGCATCCGCGGTGACTTTGAAGCACATATACGAGATTGCCAAGGTGAAGCAATCTGATCCGTATTGTCAATATATGTCTCTCGAGTCTATTTGTAAGTCTATTATCGGTACTGCCAATACTATGGGAATCAGAGTTGTCAAGGAATTGGATTAGTGGGCTTCAATAATTTTTGCGAAACGAATAGAAAATGAGATTCATCACAAATTTTAGGCATTTTGATGATGACTGAAGTGGCTATGTTTCTAGGTTTTGATTTAATGTTGTCTTAGAATTGAATAAATCTAATTATGCTTTCTACTTTTCTGGTTGTAATGTTAAACTAAGCTATGACAGAGTACTCAATTATGCTTAAATTGTTGGAGAATTCCTCTTTTTTTTTTTTTTAATTAATGGAAAATTCCTTTTGGGATTTTAAACTTGGATAAAATTTGGTGGAGTTGCTGGTAAGGTTTTTATTTTCTTTAATGGCTTCTTCTAAGAGATTATTTTGCTTTCTAGCTATTTGGCAATGTTAAATGAATTGGTGATGGTGAAGAGTCATATGTTCTAGTGCAGTAATGTACTTGATGCATTAGATCTAATGGGGAAGAGTTTTATTTCAAGTTTCTAGAAGAAGCCTGCTATGTACTTGGCTCCTGCTGTAATGTTTCATCTTTCTTCCACAATATTTTGAATATTGATCTGAGAGGGAAATTCAAAGAATGTGCTTAACCTGCGATGGGAAAAGATATCTACTGATTAACCTGTGAAACTAACTGAAAATTAGATTCTTGAAGGCAAAATTTTATTCCCTGAAGTAAATGTAAATAATATCCCCTGCACTGATGAAGCAATGTGCATTGTCTTGGGCAGAACTAGTAACTGCAGCAAACTGGGTCAAGAATTCTCGTATGCATGGGCGTGCAGTAGAGAGAAATAACCAGAATTTATGTTGTGAGATTAACATTGCGCTTGTCCTTATTTCTGAATTTGATAAGAGAAATGATAGCCAAAGTTCTTTGATTGATTGAGGATGGTGATTATGATGAACTATCAACTGCTTTGAGCAAGAAGACTATATGTTACAGCTCAAGACCGATCAACTGCTTTTTCTTGACAGAATTCGAAGGTTTTAGCTCATCAACTTTCTTTAGTAGAAGATCTTCAGGAGTTTGACATCGGTTGCCATTTTAAGCACATTTGTTATCGTCATGTATGCAAAATCCTCTTCATCTAGGTAGAGGAATTTTGTTGTGCCAGAAACAAGAATAATTGTGCAAATTAAAATATTCAATCAACAATGGAAAAAAATAATCACCTACAGAAATTAAGAAAGTACAGTCACAAACACAATACAAAATTTACGTGGAAAATCTTCCAGTGTAGAGGGAAAAACCACATACCAAACTTTGAATCAAATCCACTATCAACAAATTCAAGCACAATCAACTCTCAAGTACAATCACAAATTTGAGAAATCTCAATACAAGAAATACTCAAATTAATTTCCTAGCCAGAACCCCAATTCTCCTTTATTGAAAATAGCTAAGAAAATAATTCTTTAAATACCCTTGTATAAGCAATACCAAACAAATATTGACAATGTCTAAAGGATAAATCAAAAAACAATATGACCTTTTGAATTTTGATTTTTCGCGGAGAAGAAAAACCTAGCTAACTCTTTCTTGATTTCTCGTAGAAACCTAAAGCTCAACCACAAAGAAGGTTAAATCCTTAAATGCAAGAGGAAGTGAAAAAAGAAATTCTTAAATGGCTCAAAGCAAGTATTATCTATCTTGTCTCTGACTCATCTTGGGTAAGTCTTGTGCAAATTGTACCAAAGAAAGGTGAGACCACTGTGATTTTAAATGAAAACAATGAATTAATTCCTATAAGAACAATAATTGGTTGGAGAGGACGCATAGACTATATAAAATTGAATGAGGCCACTATGAAAGATCATTTTCCTTTGCCATTTATTGATCAAATGATAGAGAAACTTGCAAGGCATTATTATTATTGTTTCTTAGATGGTTATTCGGGTTATCTTTAGGTGCTCATTGCACTTGAATATCAAGAAAAGACTATTTTTACTTGCCCATATGGAACATTTGCATTTAGGAGAATCCTGTTTGGATTGTGTAATGCACCAGCTACTTTTTAGCATTGCATGATGTCTTTGTTTGGTTATTTCATTGATGATTTTATGGAAGTTTTCATAGATGATTTTTCTATTTATGGTTCATCACATGATGTGTGCTTGCACAATTTACAACAGGTACTTCAAAGATGTGAGGAGTCTAACCTTGTTTTCAATTGGGAAAAATGTCACTTCATGATGAAAGGAATAGTTTTAGGGCATAAAGTGTCCTCCAAGGGCATTGAAGTTGATAAAGCTAAAGTAGAGCTAATTGAAAAACTTCCTACACCTCAATCTGTAAAGGAAGTTAGGGGTTTTCTTGGACATGTAGGATTTTATAAAAAATTCATTAAAGATTTTTTCTAAAATAGCTAGACCTTGAGAAATCTTTTAGTTAAAGATGTACCTTTTGAAGTTGATAATAATTGTTTGCATGCATTCAACATTCTTAAAGAAAAATTGATTCAAGCTCCCATTGTTTTAGGCCCGGAATGGGATTTACCCTTTGAAATCATGTGTGATGTAAGTAATGATGCTTGAGGTGTAGTTTTAGGTCAAAGAAGAGACAAGAAATTTCATACCATTTACTATGCAAGTAGGACCATGAATGAAACATGTTATGATGTACAGTTGTATATATTCTCTTAATTAGTGTGATTTAGCTTGATTTAGGAATTAAGGATAGATAGAGATTTATTTTCTATTTTGTATATTTGTTTCCTATTCTATGGTTCCTAGGGTTGTATATATATGTATGTTCTCTATCAATAATAGAATCATATATTTCTTTCAAATCTTTGTCCATTTACATAGTATCAAAGCTGGTTTTTCAAATTTCTAGCATTAGTTTTCTATTTTTAATTTCGTTCAGGTTCTGCCCTAGAAGAGCAGATATGTTATGTCTATTGCAAGAACTGTTCATCAGTTCCACCCCCCCACCCCCCACACACACACACACACACACTTTCTTCACTTTGTCGGTAATTACGCATTGTTGCTCTTTTAGGACTATTGCTGGAACTATTTATCCATTTGTTTGAGAGTTTTGGGTATTGCCTCTTTTACTCTATTTAGGTGTTATTTCTACTACTGTTTGGGTGTGAAACTTTTCCTACTTGGTTGGATCTACATCATTGTAGTGTGAGACCTTTTGCATTACAGGTTTTATTTTCTTCCACTCTTTCAATATTTAGAACAATTGTAAGTGGTTAGTTTAATTACTTTGACCAAATATGGAGAAGATGTTTGTCATAATTTCTACTGATGAATATGCTAAGTACCAATAATTTCTAAAATCTCAGCCCAGTCAGCCTACTTTTGTGACTACCCTTGTCGAATTAGGTAAGTCCAATACATGTTTTGTGTTTTCTTCTTCCAAATAGACTATTGATTCTGGTGCTACAAACTATATGACTTGTATTTCTAGATTATTTTCTTCCTTTCAAAAACATATATCTAACTTTAGTGTTACTTTAGTAGATGGATCCACATCGTCTGTCCTTGGGTTTGTCACAATTATCCCAACTCCATTGCTTCCTTTATCATCTATTCTTAATTTACCTCAGTTATCTTTTAATTTAATTTCTGTCAGCAAACTTACTCGTACCTTAAATTGTTGTCTCATTCTTTCCTAATTATTATGTGTTTCAGGATCTTGCGACGAATAAGATTATTGGTAAGGGACATGAGTCTGGAGGACTCTACATTCTTGATACACAAGTGCCAAGATCCGTAGCTTGTTCTGGAGAAGTCAACCCATTTGAAGCACATTGTAGGTTTGGTCATCCCTCTCTTTTTTTGTTAAAGAAATTTTGTCCTCAGTTTCAAAGTCTATCTTCATTAGATTGTGAATCATGTCAATTTGCAAAATATCGTCTTAGTTCAAGTCCAAGAGTCAATAAGCGAGCTAATGCTCCTTTTGAGTTAGTTCATTCAGATGTTTGGGTCCTTGTCCTATTACTAGTGGTGGCCATTCTAGTTCGAAACCGGCCAAATTGGACCGATGGTCAACAGTTCCGAGCTAGAACCGGACCGGAACCGTAAAGGGACCGGTTCAGCTGATTTCAAAATCGGAACCAAACCGTCCGGTTTCGATTCCGAACCGGAACAAAAAAAAAAACCTGAGTAGGTGGTGGACCCACCTACTTGCGCGCGTTAGAATGGTCAGTGACCGTTCTGACACGCAACTTAGGGACCTAACATGCGTCAGGTCCCTCCCCTCCCCCTTCCCAACCGTTTTTTTTAATTTTTTAAAATTTTTCTAAATTAATTTATAACATACATATTTTTAAAAATAAATATAGTAAAAGACAAAAATACCACTACAACTGAAAAATAACATTTATAATTTAAGAGTATTTTTATCTTTTCAACTATTCAAAATTTTTTCTATAAATACTTTAATTCATTTTAATTTTATTTCATCAAATTTTCTCTTAATTCTATAAATTCTCTCAACTACACAAAAAAATCATTTTTTCTCTCTTAAATTCTCTCTAGTCTCTCTAATTACACTCTAATTTTTTTTCAACTCTATAATTCTCAAATTTTTCTCTCTTTATTCTCAAAAATGGCAAATAATAGTGGAAGAAGCAATTTCAATTCCAACAATTTTTTTGTGGATATGGAAAATTATGATAATTTTGTTAATGTGGATGATGAGGAGGAGATGACAAACGAATTGGCTTTCGCACACAACACTCAATAAAGCCAAAGAATGATAGATAATATTCCAACAAATATGGGTCAAGGGTCAAATCAAAAATTCTGCTCATCTGATATTTTTCAAATTCATTTCAAGAAAATAAAACAAAATGATGGTCAATTACAAGTTGTATACAACTATTGTGGCAAAACTTATAAATTTAAACAAGGTGGTGGGTATGGCACTTTCAAAAGGCATTTGAAAAATAAATATGTGACTCAACTCAGTATCGCGAAAAAACAAACCCAAATCTTTGGGTTTGCAGGTTCGTCTTCTAACTCTCCATTATTTCAATATAATGATGAAATATATAAACAAGAAATGACAAAAATGATAAGTGTTGAAAATTTATCTTTTAGTTTTGGTGAAAAAGTTGGCTTTCATAATTTTTGACAAACTACTTTAAATCCCGCTGCTAAACGTATTCCAAAGAATACTCTTAAACGTGCTTTATTTAAATTGTATAATAAAAATGAAAAACAATTGCGTAAAATTTTTTCTTCTTTAAATGGACATGTTGCAATCTATAGTGATATTTGGAGTGATCATTGGCGCATATATTCATATATGAGTATAACATGTCATTGGATTGGTAATGATTGGATTAACCAAAAACGATTACTTGCATTTAGAGTATTTGATGATAAATATACATTAGATAATATTTATAAAATGATAAAAAATATTTTTGAAAAATATGGTTTAGTTAATAAAAGTTTTTCGATCGGTTTTGATAATGCGACAGCTAACACCACTTCTATTTGAGAGTTTCAATTTCTATATCAACCTTATATTAGTGGAAAATTTTCTCATATTAGATGTGCATGTCATGTTTTAAATTTGTGCGTGCAAGATGGTTTAAAAATATTGAGTGATACAATTGAACCAATAAAACAAGCAATTATTTATTCGCATGGACATCCCCAAATTATGAAATCATGGATTCAATTTTGTTGTGAAAATGGCAAAAGACTGAAAAAATTTTCACAAGATATCCCAACTCGTTGGAATTCTATATTTGAATTAATCAACGAATCATATGCATATAAAGATTTATTATGCTCATTTATTTCCACTAATGTGATACAAATTAATTCATATCCACAACATTGGGATGTTTGTAAAAATCTTTTAGAAATTTTAAAAGTTCTCAATGATGCAACATATGTTTTAAGTGGTATTTATTATCCTACATGTCATTTATTTTTGGCTCAATGTATTAATATTGTTGATGTGTTTAAAGAGTATATAAATAATATTATTTTGCATAATATTATATTTGTCATGCGACATAAGTGGTTATCTTATTTTAAAATGATTCATTTGATTAATTTGTACGTTGTGTTCTTGATCCTAGATGTAGAATTACAATATTACATGAATATTTGTAAATTTATTATGAGTGTCTTGATATTGAGAATGTTAGTATTGATTCAATTGTAAATGAAGTTAGAAGAAATATTTGTGACCTATTTAATGAATTTAGTAATTTATATAATATTCATACTTCCACTAGTTCTAGTCATGAAGAGGTTGAACTAAAAAGTGTAAGAAGGGATGATCGTTTGATGTTAAAAAGTCATAAAAAACCTCGATCATCTACCGGTTCATCCGAACTTGACATTTATCTAACAACAGATTTTGAGTTTAGTGATAGTAAAGCATGTAAAAAGTTTCATGTTTTTGAATGGTGGAGTCACCACCAAAATACTTATCATGTCCTTGCCCAAATTGCAAAACAAATTTTTGCATGTCTAGTTTCAACAGTTCTTGTTGAACGAGCATTTAGTTTGGAAGATAATATTTGGATGAGACGTGATCAAATTTAGCTCTCGAATCAATTGAAACTCAAACATATGTCGCTGATTGGACTAAAGTGGCCCTAAGACAACAAGAATTTGAAAAAAAAAAGATACGATGAAAAATTAACTTCTACGACCGAAGAAACCATTGGCATATCTAGCACTAGCGGTTTGGATTAAATAAAGTAAATGAATATTCAACAAGTTTAAAAGGTAAGAGAACTACGTAGCCTTTGATTCCTCTAGACTCCAAGAAGATACATATGCAACTTAATTAATGGTAAAAAAAATAAGTTCAAGCCAATTTATTATTTTTAATATTCTTTTCAATTTTTTTTCAAATTTATCTTGAATGTTTTTTAAAATTACAAATAAATAGTCCACTTATAAATTTTTAACATTATTACTTTCATTTTTTTTTTTCACATTTAGCTTAAATAATTTTTAAAATTAAAACTAAATATTCCACTTAAATTTTTTTAATTTATTACTTTTAAATATTTCTCAAATTTAACTTAAATATTTATTACTTCTTCTCTCATTATCCTAACTTAAATTTTATTCTCAATTTGTACAATTAAGTCTAAATAATTACAATTTATATAAATAATACACTATTTTAACCTTAATTGTATTTCTTTAACTCATAAATTATTTTCAATTATTAAATTTAAATTTAATTTTACATTAAAAAATAAAAAATTTGAATCGGCCGAACCGGGATGGAATCGGTCAGTTCGAAATCAACTTGGAACCGTCCCCTAGCTAGTTCTGGTCTAGTTCAAATTTTTTTAAACCATGGAACCGCTGGTTCCGAACCATTGGTCAGGTCTACCTATTACATCCAAAATATGGTTTCAATATTTTGTTATATTTATTAATGATTATTCTTGGATGACCTGACTAAATTTAATGAAAAATCGTTCTGAGGTGTTTTCTCATTTTTTTGTTTTTTGTACTGAAATTAAGATTCAATTTTATGTCTCTGTCCAAATTTTGAAATGTGACAATGCTAAGAAATATATGTCTGCCACTTTTCAAAATTACACGGTTTAAAATGGTATTATTCATCAAATTTCTTGTGTTGATACACCATCTCAAAATGGGGTTGTTGAGTGGAAAAATAAACACCTTTTAGAAACATTAAGAGCATTATTGTTCCAAATGAAGGTTCCTAAATATTTTTGGGTAGATGTTGTTTCTACAGCTTGTTTTCTTATTAATCTCATGTCATTGTCTCTTTTTAATGGTGAGATAACTTATCATGTTTTTTTTCTCGATAAAGCATTATTTCCTATTGAACTTAGGACATTTGGGCGTACTTGTTTTGTTCAGGATGTTCATCCGCATATTACAAAATTAGATCCTAAATCCCTAAAGTATATTTTTCTTGGGTATTCTCGTGTTAAAAAAGGAATAAAGTTATTATTGTCCTACTCTTAACATGTATCTTGTTTCATTTGATGTCACATTCTTAGAAGATACTTTATTTTCTTCATCTATGCCTTACACAAGTCAAGGGGAAGATGATGATTTGTCAATCCATAGTGTTATATCTTCAGTTCCTAATCCTATTAAGTCTGTCCCAGCTCAACCTAAGCCTTTTATAGTACAAGTCTATTCTAGACGAACTTCTCCCTTAGAACCGTGTCCTGCACCAACTATACTAACTTCTTTGTCGACGGATCCAGTCCCTGAGTCTGTCAATTCAGATGACCTTCCTATTGCTTTTCGAAAAGGTAAATGTTAATGTACTTATCATGTTTCTTCTTTTATGTCTTATAATCATTTGCCTTCATCTTGTTCTTGTATTGTTTCTTTGGATTCTATTTTTGACTATTCATAAAGCATTGTCTCGTCCTAGCTAGCGTTAGGCTATGATTGAGGAAATGAATACCTTAGAAGACAATGGTACTTGGACTTTGGTGAATGTATCAACTGGCAAGGAAGTAGTTAGATGCAAGTGTCTATTTGCAGTCAAATTTAATTCTAATGGATCAGTTGCTCGTCTAAAAGCTTGTCTAGTGGTCAAAGGCTATGCACAAACGTATAGGATGGATTATTTTGACACCTTTTCTCCTGTTGCCAAATTGACTTCTGTTCACCTGATCATCTCTTTAGCTGCTATGTATGATTGGCCTTTTTATCAGCATGATGTTAAAAATGCATTCTTGCATGGTGATCTCTATGAAGAGGTGTATATCGAGCAATAACCTGGGTTTGTTGCTCAAGAGGAGTCTAGGAAAGTATGCAAACTTTAGAAATCTCTGTATGATTTGAAGTAGAGTCCTCGTGCTTGGTTTGACAAATTTAGTCAAATTGTTGAAGCTTTTGGGATGATTAAGAGTAATTCTGATCATACGGTCTTTTATAGATAATCTGCATATGGATTATACCTATAGTTGTATATGTGGATGATATTATCATCAATGGCAGCAATACTCAAGGGATCTCATCTCTAAAGGAGTTTCTTCATAGTCAATTTAATACGAAGGATTTAGGAGTGCTAAAGTATTTTATGGGGATTGAGATTTTAAGAAGCAAGAGAGGCATTGTTTTGTCCTAAAGGAAATATGTGCTAGATTTACTTATTGAAACAGAAAAGCTGAGAGCCAAGCCATGTAGTACTCCAATAACTCCTAACCTTCAACTCACGAAGGATAGATATTTATTTGAAGAGCTAGAGAGATATAGGAGATTGGTTGGCAAACTGAATTATCTTACAGTAACTCACCTAGACATAACTTATGCAGTTAGTATTTTGATCCGATTCATGTCTGCTCCAACAGTTCATCATTGGACAACTCTAGAACAGGTTTTGTGCTATTTAAAAGGGCCTCCAGGACGAGGTTTGTTGTATAAAAACTATGGTCATACTAGAATTGAGTGTTTTTTTGATGTAGATTGGGCATGTTCTAAAATTGATTGAAGATCCACTACTAGTTATTATGTGTTTGAGGGTGGTAATTTGATTTCATGGAAGAGCAATAAGTAGGATGTTGTATCTTGATATAGTGCTGAGTTAGAGTATAGATCCATGGCTCAATTTGTAATGTCTAGTGATTTAGGCCCCGATCACAAGTGGCCAAAATCGGGCACGCCGGCTTGGTCGGAGTCTAAATTTGGGCTTATGGAAAAATGACATATTATAAGGGAACATAAGTAGGGATATTATTATTTGGAAATTAAAAGATTGGTGCAAGAACTGGAAAAATAAAATAAAATTACCCTACGGATAAAATTGGTATTATTGAATTTATTGGGGAAAAATTTATAAGACTTAGGGAATTGTGTGTTGGAAATGGAATTTCTTATAATTAAACATTAATCAAGATTAATTAACCTAGTGGACCAATAGGAAGAGAGACTAAGTTAATTAGTGGAACCCACTCATCTTTATCTTCATGTAAAAGACAAAGTGTGAGGAAGAAGTAAAAAAACTTTATCTTCTTTTTCATTTTCTCCTCCTTTGGCCCACCCCCCCTCCCAATTTTGTGTCACTCGAGCTTCTAAAAGAGTGAAAAAAAAAGGGTTTAGCTTATGAGAAACCAAAAAGTTAAGAAATTTACACCATATAAGAGAGCTAAAGTGGAAGAAGGAAGAAAGATCAAAAGAGCAGAAGGAAGAAAAGTTGAGGGAATTTCTGCCAGCATTGGAGAATCTTCAAGGGTTTGTCCTTAAGTTCAATATTTTTCTACCTATTTGAGACCCTTGTGGATGATTGATGCATTTGGAATTGTTAGATTAGGGCTTGTGTTGATGTTGTGTGACTTGTGTTGAGAAGTGTTGCTTTGTATGAGATGTGATGGAGTTGAGCCTTGGGTTGTTGTAAATGATGATTTTATGGCTTGAAAACTAAATGAATAAGACTTATGAGGAGGTGTATGGAGCTGCCTAATGAAGGGAAAGTTAAGAGGAAGATGTTTAGAAGTGTTAATGGTGATTATGTGACTTGTATATGATGGTTGTTAAGGAAAAGGGCATGGTATATTGGGGGTTGATTTGTTTGTATTAAATGGAGGGAATGACTTTTGATTAAGATAAATATAAATAAAGTAAAAAGAAGATGAAATAAAGATATGGAAGGAGGTAGATAGTCATTAGGAACACTAAATATTGTTCATGCATAAACATTGGTTGAATGTGTCATTGAATGATATATTGTTTTTTTTTTATGTTAAGGCCAAACAAGTAGCCACTAAGAGGTGGACAAAGGGAAAGAAAAGGTCATCTAGCAAGTGAAGGAAAAAAAAAGGAAAGAAAATGACTTAGGACTGATTAGGTAAGTGCTAAATGGATAAAAATTTTACATACCATAAATTTGTGAAATTGTGTGTAATGTATGTTATGCATTAGGTTTGAAATGCTATGTGTGATAAATGGGCGTCTTTAGAATTTTGTGGTAAGTTGGTGTATAATGTTGAGTTTTACATGTGCGTTTATGATTTGGAAATTTTGGGCATAGCTTGATTATATAGGGTTATAGAATTAATTAATTTGCGATGAATCCAATAAGTGTCCTATCACACGTGCACTGGAACAACCTTAACAAAATTGACCACAACTTAGGATGTGATAATTGGATTGACACGAAACCAATTGGACATGATAGCTAATACATAGTGCTAAAAATGTTATGAAGAACATAAGTTGAAATTCTATTGGTAACTAGATCAAAAATTGGCTAAAAAATCTCGGATCTAAGTGAATCAAGAAAATCCTAGGCAAAATTGAATAAGCACCACTTGGTAATTTGGCCACAACTTTTGGTAGAAAATTTGCATTCCAGTGATTCTTTTTGAAAAATTAAGCTAACACATTAAGCTAAAAGTTCATAAAAGATTATAGAGTTTGAATCAAACTAGAAATGGACCAAAATTGAGGCCCAAGTCCAAGGCTGGAGTCTGCCATGAGTTTATAAATTTGTATTTTGGTATTTTTTTCATATGGTATGATTTGTATATGTTGATTTTTGGGAATTTTTGTTTATGTGAACATGTGGACATATGATATATATGATATACTTGTAAAAAAAAGAGTAATAATTTTACAATAACAAAAAACATCAAGCCCGAATACACCTAGCCTTGAACTAGAATAGTGGATAGTTCGACATACCAATCAGGAAAAAAAAATGAAATGCGCGCGATAAAGTATCATAAAACCGGAAATGACAGTATAAAAAAAAGCCGATAATGTCAAATAAATAAAAAGTTAGTGATGGCATTATTTAAAAAAAAAAAAAGCTAGTGATGACAAACAATTAAAACGCATGTGATGACATTATTTAAAAAAAAACTGGGAATGACAACCATATATTCATATTGATGAGTTCAGACACATAAGTTATGGACTTAAATAAAAATAATAAGGAAAAATAAAAATATTATGAATAAAGTTAATTAAAGTAAGACTTTTGCATACATGTTAAATATCAAATAATTGAGTTCACATGGGATAATAAATTATGTTTAAATGTGGAATTTTATTTGTGAAGCATGGAATATATATATATATATATATATTATCTTATGAAACACTACTAAGCTAGTAGCTTAGTGCACATAATTTTTCCCTCGTGCAGAATCAGTAGAATCAGGAGGTTAGAGTAGTTGTCAAAAGAAGAGGGAATTCAATCTAAACAGCAGCTTAAAGCCTTAATTTTGTATATTTTGTCTAGAATCAGGAGATTTTCTTTTATGTAAAATATAATGGGGTGTGTAACGCATATATATATATATATATATATATATATATATATATATATATATATATATATATATATATATATATATATATATATATATATAT
>CATIWF010023453.1:0-26474 GCA_949630135.1 Balakata baccata | reverse complement strand
AGTAATAATTAAGTTAAATTTAATTAACAAATAAAAATAATAATAACGAGTAGTTATGAATTTTTATATATTTTAAATTTTTTTTAACTTAATTCTAAATACTTTAATTTAATATTTATAAATTTAATTTACTTAATTTTTATTAAGTTTTACTTAAAAAAATAATTTTTTAAAATAATTAATAAAATGAAGAGGGGTGTGGGTCACGTATGCGTGCGCCACTTCAAGTGGCGTGCGCCTGTGTGCGCCACTTGAAGTGGCGCATGCTGCCACGTGGCACGCCACTCCGCGCCACTCCACTCCTGTTCTGTTGACTCCTCCACGCTCGCCGGTCCAACTGGTGCACCGCACCATAAACGTATAAATAATTTCGAAACCACCTTAAATCTGTAAATTTCGATAAAAAAACACCAAAATTGTAATTAGTTTTCCTAAATACCCTTAATTAAGAAATATCCCCACCTTCTATCTAAACTTAATTTGCATATATGTAATTTTGTCTCATAACAAGAATTATCGCCGAATTTTCAATTCTGATGTATCTCGTCCCTGGTAGGCTCTTCTTAATTTCCCATTTCTTTTTTTTTTTTTAATTAACTTATGTTTTAGCTCAACTTTTCTCTATAATTATCTAACTAAGACTTTAATTAAATAATTGCTTAACATAATTAAGCTTAAGGTCTTTTATTTTATTTTTTTTTCCTTGTAGTTTTAGTTTAATTATATCTTTGGTCCCAACTTTCTTATTCCTTTCAGCCATCACCAATTAAACACCCCAACATTCTTCTACAAATTTCGGCTAAACATATATATAATTTTAAATTTTAACTCCCTTAATTTACCAATTTAACTTAGTCATGGCTTTAATTAATTTTAGTCTTGAATTATCTTCTTCTCACTTCAAGTCACAACAACACAACCCATCCTCTACAACAAAAATCCACTCACCCATAAATTCTACAGACTAAGAGTTAAACTCCTCCCTCCTTGTTTCATATGCCTCAATCCAATCTTTAACTCATGAAATTTTTTTGCGAACCAAGTATAGTAAGAAAAAGAGAAAGTGAAAGAAATCAACATCTCCTCTTCAAGTCTTATGGAGAATAAACAAATAAAAAGAAAGAAAATTGAAAAACAAAAGTTTCGGCTAACTCACCTTGCTCCTCTCTTATTTATTTATTTTGTTTAATTATTTTCTTCTTCCTTTTCACTTAATTACGAGCTTCCTTTGAAAAAACACAGCCCCCATGCTTGATGAATTTTCCACTTTTTCCTCAAGAACCTCCCACGACTGTGACTTAGTTCTCCTCCCTTTTTGTGCCTTCTTCCCCTTCAGCTCATCTAGGCTTGACTTTCTTGAAATTTCATAGTTTCCCTCTCATCATCATTTTATTACTTCTTCAAATCCTAGATTGGCCGAGGGCTCATATGGGGTTTTCTCTCTGATTCAGTGCTAGTGAAGTGTGGTTGAAGATAATGGATGGAGGTATAGTGGGAATTGAGTTTTGAAAAAATATTGTTTTAAAAAAGTTTTGTATTTTTAAATTTTTTTTAATTTTGAAAATTATTTTTATTAGAATTATATAAATAGATAATTTTTCTAAAAATATTTTAAAACAAATAATTTATAAAAAATTAAAAAAAATTAATCAATTAAATAAAAAAAAATATGTGACATTCCAAACACATCCTATAAAATTATAGAAGTAATGATAGAAAAAGAAGAAATGGACTTCTTACTATTTGTAGTCTAATCAAAACTTAATCAGGCGTATTTGGAATTGCTAGGAGAGTTATAAATACAGATTTTAAATTTTTTTTATTTAGTTGATTGATTTTTTTAATTTTTTATAAATTATTTTTTTTAAATTTACTTTTAAAAAAATTATTTATTTAACTGCTTTTACCAAAATTAATTTTTAAAATTAAAAAACAGTTAACAATATAAACTTTTTTTCCCTTTTTCCAAATGCAAGACCATTGCTATAACGGGAAGTTGAGCTTTTCTTACTCTTTTTATTAGTCTAAGGGGCGGTGATTGATGTATACTTAATTAATTTAATAATTTTTTTCTATTTCTTTATTTATTATTTAATTTAGTTTATTTATTTTGTTATTATTACTGAACATCAATATATATTGGTGCTATGGGCGGCACTACTGACCCTTTTTTTTATTTGGAAATTTTTTAAAAAATTTCTATTTCTAATCTAAATCGTTCGCTAATGTTAATTTCTTTAAATTTTATTTTCCTAAACAAATTAGCTTTCTACAATTAAATAAATCATTGTTCACTTCACAATTTATTCTACATTTTGATGTTTTCAGTTTCACAATTCATGCATCATGTTTAGAATTTTCTGATTCCACTTGATTTATTAGCAGTAATTATTTATATTTCATCTTCTCGCTTTTACTAAGTCCAAAATTAGACATCGATCATATCAGCGTTGTTTCAATTGCAAATGCAATGATCAGTCTCTAGTCGATCCGAAGCATTCCGTCTCAAAATGCATACACCGATCAAGATTGGATATAGTCATTAGTGATAGAGAGTGGTTCTTTGTCACCTTTAAATATGAACGTATTTCCACATTCTGCTATATTTGTGGAAAGATAGGTCATTCACATCGTTTATGTGATGTCTATTTCACCACCCTTGTGCAAGATATAACCAAAGCTTATGGTCTATGGTTGAAGGCTGTCAATAAATCGAGTTTTAATATAGGAGGAAAACTTTGATTAAGGTCTTTTGATGGAGCTAAGAAAGATGAAGATGGACTGAGTTGGAGAACTCATTGCAAACCGAGTCAAGAAGGAAACTTGGTGGTTGCTAACCAGGTTGTTAGGGAGAAAACCTTGGGGAAGTTGGTGTCATGTGTTCCAAAAATTATGGAAGATGATAATAACTATGAGAACATGGTAATTGAAGAAGTTATTGCTAAAGATGTGGGCCTTATGCTTTTGGATGACAAGAAAAGCAGGCGGGTCGAGCCTCAAGAAGTAGGTACAACACAAGGTATGAGGCTTAATTCTATTATAGTGTCTAACATCCCAAACAAGACAACCTACAAATTTCGTGGGTGAATTTGATGGTCCAATAACAATTTCTGCAACATCAAGCCTAACACAACATGAACCAACGGCGGGTCCTGAGCTCAGGCGGGTCCTAGGCTCAGGCCTACCGAGACCAATGAATGTCTTAAGCTAGAACGGTAGGGGCATGGGCCAAGCCCATGCAGTTCAAACCTTGAAAGAATTGGTCCAGTTTTTTAAGCCTAGTATTATATTTTTATTCGAAACTCTAGTTATTGCATATAAGATTAAAGAGATAAAAAGAAAGTTAGGGTTTGATCATGCTTTAGCAGTAGACAAGGAAGTGCGTAGTAGGGGTATTGATATGATATGGCATGCAAGTTTGTCAATTTCAGTTGTTAACTACTCTCGAAACCATATCGATTTGGAGATCTCAGAAGAAAATCGTGGAAAATGGAGACTTATAGGGTATTATGGTTATCCAAAGAGATCTTGAAGAAGGCAGGCATGGGATTTTCTAGGGAGGTTAAGCAGTATCTCTAATTTACCTTGGTGTATTATTGGGGATTTCAAGGATCTCCTAAAGGAATCTAATAAGAGGGGTTCAGTTGAGCATCCAAATTGGCTTTTTCAAGGTTTCAGATATGAGGTATGTGACTGCAACCTTACAAATATACCTCTGGTTGGGTATCCACTTGGGAACGAATGAGGGAGTCTGTTAATGGAGTAGAAGAACGACTTGATTATACAACAGCAACAAGATGCTGGCTCTCCTTATTTCCTCATGTAAAACTCTTGAACCTTGTGGCTCCCATTTTTGACCATCAACCATTATTATTATGTTTGGAAGATGCGCTATTAAAGGAGAAGTTTGTAAGAAAATTCATATTCAAGAACAGTTGGTTTGCTGAGCTTGATTTGCACCAAATTGTTGAGAATGGCTAGGTTTTGGGTAATGAGTCAGTGATTCAAAAATTGGGTACTTGTGTTGCTTCGTTATCTATTTAGGGTAGCAAAATAGCTTCTTAGTTCCATAATGGTATTATTCAATGCAAAAAGATGATGGAAGTTCTTCAAGATAAGACTGATGAAATTTCTTTGAGTCAGTTCAAGGCTGCTAAACAATAATTGTCTCATTGGTTAAATCAAGAACTATACTGGAAGTAGTGCTCTAAAGTTTTTTTTTTTTTTTGCTTCATGAAAGAGATCAAAACACCAAGGTGTTCCATTATAGTGCCTCAGTTAGAAAGAGAAGTAACAGGATACAAGGTCTGTTTGGGGAGGACAGAGTTTGGTATAGAGACTCAAAAGGGATTTGTGAAGTGATGAAGGCTTATTTAGTAGTCTATTTATAAACAGTAATGGTAATTATGATCCTGTGTTGGCTTGCTTGGAACCTAGAGTTTCTTCCTCATAAAATGAAATGGTCACTGTGTTAGAGATGTGCTCAAAAGTTAATCACCTTAGGTACTTAGTGTATACATTCATAAATGTATCCTTTCATTATATTATTATTCATTTGTATATGAATTGATATAGATCTTAAACTGATTAATGAAAGTTCATGATATGAAATATAGCATAAAGGAAATCATGATAGGATCATGATAATGAGATTACTATCATGTGTAAATATATTAATATCTGAATTATCTCTAGTCATAGGATCAACAAGATGGGACATTGTTGATTCGAATAGACTAGCACATGTTATACTGCTTGATTGGATCAAACAGTAGATCTCATAAGCTGTGAACATGAGATGTTCAAAGTTAACATGTGGATGATTGTTAAAAGTAGTCAAGTACATTGGATGACCTGTTACGAGACGATTATATAGATTATCTATTCAAATATCAATGATAGTCTCATCATAGCAATGGGGTAAGTATCCTTAGATTTAAGGTACTCAAGGATATCTTAGATACTGATTCTATACTTTGACTTCATTCCTTGTTGTCTTATAGAAGTCGCTCATAGGGTGGTGATTTGGTACATCTTGAGGTATTCAAAGATAATTGGGTAGCCAATAGAGGATTCACCACTCCTAATAAAGGAAGAATATACTCACGGCCTCTTATCGAAATCATTACACGAGAATCTCTGGCTAGAGTAGAAATGTCCTAAAGATAGTCATCAATGACATGTCTAATAGAGTAATAAGTCATAAAGACAAGATCTAATATCAATTGGGCTAGACATGACGTAGTTAGCCTAGCGAGAGTTGACACATAGTCTATGCTCTAAACCGAGTGGGGTATAGGATGGTGAAATAACGAATTGCACATATTGTTGTCTATGGAAAGGTTCATAGTCAAACCACTAACTTTCTAGTCAATTGGGGATCATGATGTGTTGCTATATACCGCTCATAATTTGCTTAAATTATTTGATAATTTAAGTGGCCAATATAACCGGGAACCTAATGGGTCACACGCTTTGGAGATGTAAAAAATGAGTAAAATGGCTTTAGATGAGATCCAAAATATGAAAAAATTATTTTGAGTCGGTTCGCAATAAGATCGCAGAAAATATTGGGCCTGCAGGCCTACCGATTAGCCTGCCAGGTAGGCCCAGCACAGCAGCGCCCTATTCCCCTATAAAATGGTCAACTGGCCAAATCACTATTTATGACTTTTCATTTTCTTCTCCTTTCAATTTTAATTTAGTTTTCTGATTTTCTTTTGGATCTAAAAGACCTCAAAAGACAGAAAATAGACAAAGAAAAATTTTTGGAAAAAGAAAAATTTTTGGAGACAACAAAAAAATTAAAGAGTTTAATTTTCCTTTCATATGAACATACACCATTGCTAGCACTTTGAAGTATTTTCAAGCCATATTCCTAGTGGTTTTATCCTCTTATCTTCGCATGGATATTGTTAGAGACAATCCAAAATTGGATTGTTGTGGTTTGCTACAACCCAACAAGGTGAGAAGTTGAAGAAAAATCAAGAAATTATAAAGATATAATTTATGAATTTTCTTTGGTTAAATTAGTTTTAATTGGCACAAGTAGAATCATTTGATTTGGGTTTTGAAAAATTTTATTTTCCGCTGCGTAATATGTATGTGATACATGTTCAAAACCCATCATACTGCTTATTTTACAAAGAATTTAAGATTGTGATGTTCTAGATGCATTCGAATAAATCACCAAGTCTGAATGGCTACAATCCAACATTCTACCAGAAGTTCTGGGACCTAATAGGGGATTAAATTTTTAGAAATTGCTACTTTTGGCTGAATTATATGAGTTTTCCCCATTCTTTGAATCATACTAATATTTGTCTCATTCCTAAATATGATAGGCCGGAAGGGATGCATGATCATAGGCCTATAACTCTATGCAATGTCTTATATAAGATAATAGCCAAGGTTCTAGCAAATAGATTGAAGCTTGTTATCCCTAATTTGGTCTCTAATTGCCAATCAACTTTCATTCTCGGTCATTCTATCAAAGATAATGTTCTAGCAGCTTTCGAATTAATTCATTATACGAAGAACATAAGGAAAGGAAAAAAAAATGTGAGGTGGCTTTGAAAGTTAATATCAGTAAGGCCTATGACAAAATTGATTGGGGTTACTTTCATGATGTTTGATTAAAGCTAGGTTTTCATTCTAAATGGATTAGCTTGATCATGCTATGTGTATCATCAGTCTCTTTTACGGTTTTGGTGAATAACTCTAAGGTGGATCCTATTATTCCTAAAAGGGGTCTTAGGCAGGGGGATCCATTATCCCCGTGTCTATATATCCTTTATGCAAAAGGTCTCACAAACTTAGTGTGAAAAGCAAAGCTGGAGAGTAGATTTCATGGTGGTAAGATAAGGCCTTATGCTCTTAGCATCAAACATCTACTATTTATGGACGATAGCCTTTTTTTCTTTCATGCAACAAAGCAGGAGTGTGAAGGTATGAAAAATATTCTCCAAATATATGAAGCTGCTTTTGGTCAGGCAGTCAACTTCTCAAAATCGGGAATTTTTTTAACGCTAATGTTCATAATGAAGTTAAAGACAAGCTATCTAACATTTTAGGGGTTTCTTCAAATCTGAATACAAGAAGATATTTAGGTTTGCCGTCCCTCATTAGCCAAAACAAGAAGTCAATATTCAATATTCTTAAAGAGAGGTTGTAGAAAAGGATTCAAACTTGGAGAGGTAAGGTGTTTTCACGTGTTGGCAAATAGGTGCTTATTAAGGCAGTGGCACAGTCTATCCCTTTTTATTTCATGAGTTCTTTCCTATTACCTTTGACTCTTCTAGATGCACTTCAAAGAATACTTAACTTGTTTGGTGAGGTTCATCTTTAGGAGGAAATGGGGGAATTAAATGGCTCTCATGGGATAAATTATGTTTGCCGATGGATCAGGGAGGGATGGGTTTTCAATAATTGCACGGTGTTAATATGGCAATGCTTTGGAAGATAGGTTGGCGACATTGTCAAGAACTAGATGCTCTGATTAGTAAGCTTTTCAAAGCTAAATATTTACCGCAAGGGGACATCTTAAATGCCAAGTTAGGCCATAATCCAAGTTTTACTTGGAAAGGCATCTTTCATTCCTAGGTGTTGATTGAATATTGGCTTCATTGGAAAGTTGAAGAAGGGCTCTCTATAAATGTTTAGTCAGATCCTTGGTTTCAAGATTCACTAAATTTCAAAGTTACCACTCCTATTATTGAGGAGCTTGAGCATATGATGGTTCAAGACTTACTGATGCTTGATAGGAGGGCATGGAATCTAGATTTATTGGCTAAGATTTTCAATGACAGGGGTTTATTTGAGATTTCAGGTATTCCTCTTCCTCTAAGACATAATTCTAATATGGTTGTTTGGCACTACAACAACAATGAAGCTTATACTGTGAAATCAATACATTTGGAGTTCATGAGGTTGGTGGGCTATCAAAACCAGCATGAAGTTCTTGGAAGATGGAAGTCTCTGTGGTGATTAGATGTTCCTCCTAAAGTCAAAATTTTCCTTTGGTGATTGTGCAAAAATTGTCTTCCCACCAGGTGCAATTTACAGAGAAAAGGTATAACTCTTTATTCATCTTGTGTTTTCTGTGATGTTGATGAAGAGAACTTAGCCCATCTTTTCTTATCGTGTCCTTATGGCAAAAATTGTTGGGAAAAGGTTGCTTTATGGCTAATTATAAATCAGAATAGAGTAGCCCAATATGACTTCATAGTATGGCTATTTAGGCAAATTAAGAGTGGGGATATTGTTTATGTTGCTAAACTTAGCATTATTCTTTGGGCTATCTAGGGTCAAAGAAATGAAAAACAATGACAGAAGGTAGCAGTCACTCTTCAAAAGGCTGTTTACTGTGCTATGGAGTTCTTTTGTGATTGGGCTCATGTGAAGAATAATGCTTCTATGTGTGCAAATTCAAAGCCATATGTTGCTCCAAAATGGCAGAAACCTCCGATGTCCTTTTTAAAATGTAATGTGGATACAACTTTGTTTAAGGATCAAAGGAAGGTTGGTATGGGAATGGTTGTTAGAGATTCAGATGGTAACTTCATTACTTATGCTGTCAAGCTAGAAGAGGGTTTGTTTACAGAGGCAAAAGTAAAGGCTTGGAGCTTGCATAAGACTTTGATTTGGGCAATTTAGAATAACTTGCAGAGGGTGATTTTCGAGTCAGATTGTCAAAGGGTTACGCAGGCAGTGCAACAAAGAATTGTAGGTTTGGACAAGTTTGGCATTCTAATTGCTAACTGTCTTCATTAACTCTCAACGTCTTCTAATTATTCTATAATTTATTCAAATCGAGCAACTAACTATGTTGCCCATTCCTTGGCTAAGCTGTCTTTGTTATATGCTGACTTAATGGTTTGGAATGAACCTCCTAGGCAGGGTTGTAAAAATCGGTCCGGTCAATGAACCGGAAAAATCAGTGAGTCACGGGTTTAAGGTCGAATCGAAGTCGAACTAGTCTACGTAGTATTTTCATAAAATATAACATATCTCATATATAATAAAATATAATATATCTCATACATAATAAAAATATAATATAAGTTGTTGGAGGTCATTCTTAGTATACAAGACTAATATAACATGTTTCATATTTTTTTAATTTTTTTAAAAAATTATTTTTCATATATCTATATAGCTAAATATTTAATTAATTATTAAATATAAAGGTAACCTATAACTTGAAAATACAATAAGCCAAAAATTTCAAATTGTAAAAAAAAAATAATAAAAAAAGAAGTACGAAAAGAAATATAAAAAGAAATGAACAATCCCACATAGAAAAAAAAATAAGAAGGAAGATGACTTAGCATCTTATAAATAAGGGTGGATTAAACCTTCAAAAACATATTTACTTTGACCAATTTGACTAGTTTGTGCTTAATTCATCTAGTTTTGAGGTTAATTTTTTTGTTAAACTTGTTGAATTGGCTAGATTGGACCATATTTAATAATTAATTTTTTTGCATAAAATTAAAAAAACTCGAAAAAATTGATCAACTGAATCCGATTTCCAATTTTTCCAGTTAAACCGGTCAGGTCGCCAGTTTTTCCATTGGTCTGTTTTTTCCTCTGTTCTATAGGTAAAAACTGCACGGTCTAAAGCTCAGTTTCCGAATTTTCCGACTGAACTGGCCAAACCATACCAGTTTTTACAATATGGCTCCGGTGCTTCCAGTCCTTATTATGTAATGACTTCTGGTGATTTTATTAAAGTTATGCATTTATCCTTCAAAAAAAGATACTCTCATTATAACCTTAATGGGCTTCCTAATCCTGAATAGGATTAGATCCACACTCCTAATACAAACACAATAATATTTAGAGAAAATGACATCAAATACATAATTTTAAAGAATTTTTTTGATTATATCCTCGTCTTACTTTATTTATGCAAACACATTTTCCATTCAAATTTTTTACCGTTTTAACTTTTTTTTGTTCCATTTTTGTGCTTTGTAAGCGGTAGGCCATGGACGTTTGGGCAAACACTAGAAACGCTGGATAGAGAGGGAAGTAATAAAAAAAAAGATTAATAATAATAATGTGTCTAAACAAATTTCTAAATATAAATAGGGTAAAATGTTTCTTTTGTATCAAAATTTTAGTACCACATTTTTCTATACGTATTAAATTGGTATTAAAATTTTAATTTGTATCAAATTGATACTAAAAATTTAAAATTGAGTTTCAAATAATAATATTAAAACTTTTTCAGCAGCCTTCCATATCAATAAATTTGGCAATTACGTGAATAAATTTAATATATACATAAACTTGGTACCATAATTTGAAACAAATTCCAAAATTTATTTAGTACCAATTTGATACAAATTCTAAAATTTTAGTACCAATTTAATACATATACCAAAATTTGAGTACAATTATTTTACTTTACTGTATATTTAATACATATTATTTCATTTTACCGTATAAATTGAAAAAAATTCGAAATAAATGGTTAGGATGCTTTGAGATAGAGAAATGAAAAAGAGATTAATGGATCTAAAAAAATTTTCAAACATCTCTCCCCTACACGTCCATGAACACCGTCGTAGCTCACTCACTCCGGCAATCATAATGTCCACCGCTGTTGGTCTTGGGTTGGCTTAGATCTAAAGATCTTAATTAATATAGGGAGAGGAAATGATAATACAAACAAGAAAGAAAAAGAGTACAAACTTAAGAAAAGTTGACAGGAAAAATGGAGATTGGGAGAAGGAGAAGATAGGGCGAGGGTATGGAAAAGAAAAAGAAAGTATGGATGTTGGGATTGACATAGAAATAGAAGATAGGATCGGGTGCGGTAAAAAATATAAATTATGAAGGAGAAGGTGGGGTGGGATGGGATGGAGTAGTGGACTCGTGGAAATAATATGAACTTCCTATTTTGTAAGTGAAGACTTTAGGTAATAATTATATTCTCTTCTTTATTGTGATAAGAAATTATATGTGAATTTGTTGGTATTTTTTATTGAAAAAATTAACTGGAACCCCTTTTTTTTTTAAAAAAATTCCATATAATCCAACTATATTAAATTATATTTTATATTTACATAATGTAAAAATTATCAAAATATAGTAATATATAAGTTACATATAATAATAATAATAATAATAATAATAATAATAATAATATTATTATTATTATTATTATTAATATTAATATTAATTACATATAATGAACAATGTTCATTTTGAAAAATTAATTAATTAGTATTTAAAGATGTAAATTGATAGTGGTAGAAGAAACTTACTTGTTGGAACGACAATCTCATATTTTCAATGCAACAGATAGACCAGTTACTAGAATCCAAACAAATTCTACAACACGAACATTTTCAAATCAACTATTAAATACTTGGGAATGAAAAATGTTAAGAGAAAAAAATTTATGTTCCCTGTCAATTTTCATTTTACATTAAAAACTTCTGTATTAGTGGGAGAATGGAAGTTAATTCCCAATTAACATCCTAATTTATTTGGGTTTGCATTTAGGGTTAGGCAGGGTCAAGCCCATATAGGCAGCCTAGTCCTACGACCCAACATCTCCCACTTGCCCATAGTGGGTTTAGCTCATAAAAAAAATTCAATATTTTAGGTTCTAAGAAAATATCATTTATACGGGTGAACGGACTGTACAACTCAAAGTATATAAATGGTGGCAGTTCCAATATATAAATCTAATTATAGGTCATATAGGAGACATCAACTCAAAGATGTTTATATGCATTATATTGTGCTTATTTACTCCAAGTATTTTTCTTAATATATATAATCGAGTATCATTTAATCCTTCTAGAATCCATACATTGGCCAGAGTTATTTTGTTTGATAAAGCTTGAAATAATTTAGAATACAAGGTAATTAATAAGGATTATTTTGTTTGATAAAGCTTGAAATAATTTAGAATACAAGGTAATTAATAAGGAAATCTAAGTATGGATTCTAGAAGGATTAAATGATACTCGATTATATATATTAAGAAAAATACTTGGGGTAAATAAGCACAATATAATGCATATAAACATCTTGTATTGTAAATTATTTCTAGCTTTATCAAACAAAATAACTCCGGCCGATGAATACAAGTAACGAATGTATAAATAAAAATATCATTCCCTTATATCAATTGGATCATAATCAACTCGTTTTTCTAGAAGTGTTCTATTAAGTCAAATCATTTCATGACTATAAGATACATCATGCGATAGCCAACATTAAACCATCACTTTATGATATAGTCAAAAGTTACAAATGGTGATAAAACGAAATCCGTATTCGGGACTTATATGACTCATATAGCGAAGAAACAGGGATTTATTCTTTAACTTCTTGATAGGTCGTCTAGCATATGCAGTATGAAATGTATGCTCTGGTGGAACAACTCTTTTTTTATCGAAGATAAAAGAGTGTATGTCGTGCTCTTTATTAATTAACATCATATGAGTCTTAGTCTTGTTGCTCTAAATGCACCAAACCTGAAACTTTTGTCTACATATTCAACGATATTAAACAACAAGTCTCACACTCAACTTCCTCTAATTAGACGCATAAATAGTAAGGAAATCATTCATGACAATTTTTATATATGTGAAGAATCTCATATTGATCATCATCAAGGCGACCTTTGTAATAGCGTGACCAAAACTGCTCTCATTGCATCTTGGTCATTCAAATTATGGTGTCATCTCTACTCGCTCAACAGTGCTAAAGTCAGTTACTCACATGAAAGAGTCAATCTTTATCTATTGACATATTTAATTGAATTGTGCTAACTGGCATATCCAATGTATTTTTTTTAAAAAAATTTGCAAGTAAACCAATTAAGCAAATATGCCTTTAACTTCATTATGAAAATAAGTGATCTATTAACATTTACAAATTATTTACATCCTACATAACTAAAGGATTTTACATGTCTAACAAAAGCATCCCTAGCTATTGGTTTGGTAAAAGAATCTACTACCATTTTACTTGTAGGAATATGCTTCAGAATCACTTCCTTCTCAGCAATCATGTTTCTAATATAGTGATATCTAATCTGGATATGTTTAGTCTTCCTATGATATTTTGGATCCTCGGCATAGGCTAATGCAGCCATACGATCACAGTGTATTATGACAGGTTCAGGTGTTGTTTTGATAATTTCTAAATGCTGCAAAAACCTTCTCAACCAAAATGCTTCTTGTATAGCTGAAGAACATGCTACATATTCATCTTCCATTGTCAATAAAGTTATACAAGATTACTTTTTGCTACTCATAAAATTACACAATCATTTAGCAAGACTGCATATCCATAAGTCGATTTGCGCTTATCAAGATCACCTCTCCAATCAGTATCAGTATAACCAATTAAGCGCAAATCCTTCCTTTGGTAACATAGAACATAGTCTGAAGTTCCTTTTAGATATCTCAAAATCCTCTTAACTGCCATCTAGTGTTTTGGACTTAGATTATATTAGCCCTACGACGTAGCAAATATCTAGACATGAGTATATTATTGCATACATCAGACTACCAACAACACTGGAGTATGATACTTTGGACATTCTTTCTTTCTTTTCAGATGTCTTAGGACACATATCAAGACTAAGGCTCATATTCCTTTCAACTGGGGTATTTATAGGCTTACTATCATGCATGTGATAATGCTCTAATATTTTCTTAATATAAGCCTCTTGAGATAAACCCAGCAGTCTTTTCGAGTTATCCCTAAGGATCTTAACAATAAGCACTTAGCTAGCCTCACCCATATCTTTCATTTTAAAGTTTGATGATAGTCATTTCTTGGTAACATCAATCAACTTTTTATCATTTCTAGCTATATGTCATCAACATACAATGATAGAATTATAAAACTATTATTTGAGAGTTTAACATACACACAATGATCTTCCTCCATTATTGTAAAACCATCCATTAACATGGCTTGATGAAATTTGAGGTTCAGTTGTCTTGACGCTTACTTAAGAGCATAAATGGATCTTTTGATTCTGTTAACTTTATACTCTTATCCTTAAGCTAAAAGCCTAAAGGTTGATCCATATAGATCTCCTCATCTAGTTCTCCATTGAGAAAAGCTATTTTAATGTCCATTTGATATAACTCTAAGTCTATTTGAGCCACAATAGCCAGAATGAGGCGGACTAACGCAAACCTGACAACAGGCGAGAATGTATTTTCATAATCAATTCTCTTTTGTTGTGTGTAGCCCTTGGCCACTAATCGAGGTTTATATTTGTCTATTGTCCCATCCACCTTTCATTTAATTTTAAGAATCCATTTGTTCCCAATGGTCTTACGACCTAGCGGTAAATCAACCAAATCTCATACTTGGTTAGATTTCATCAAATTCATTTCCTCTTCCATAACTTTAATCCATTCCTTTGCTTTAGGACCAGATAAAGCTTGCTGAACTGTTTTAAGCTCTTATTTATCTACAGCAATCATGAAAGCTTCCCCCTTAATCTCAAATCAATGACATGATTACTACGTCAAGGCTGAGATCACTCATGATATTATTCCATAGGAACACAATCAGACATTGTACCACTCACACTTGCTTCAAGAGGAGCATGCCATATCATTGTGCTCTATAGATTCTGATTCAACTAATCTTGCACTCCCACCTGAAGTTCCTTCTAATACTTAGTGGTTTAATTCTAATGCCATTACTCACATTTCTAATGTAATGCATGGATTTCTTACAATCCAGAGCATAAACCCAAATGAAAACTTTTTATTCAAGGGGAACCAAATGACGACCCCAATTGAAGGCACAATGACTTATCGTCTTGTTTTAGATGTCAGACGTCATTTAGATCTATTACAAACTCTTTATGTACCTTGACTTTCTAGAAATTTAGTTTGTATATCGAAACTTGATGTTAATGAGTTTACCTTTAAGATTGGAAATAGATGTTTCAATTTATTTAATAAAGGCAATTCCTTTATTGGTTCTAGAATCCTTATGAATGGTTTATATAAATTGGAATTAAACATAGTATGGCAAATGAAAACTCAGCTTTCTTGTGACATAAGCGTTTAGGTAATATATCCAAAGAAAAATTACAAAGATTGGTAAATAATGAGATTCTATTGAATCTAGATTTTGATTTTTGTGTGGATTGCATTAAGGGAAAGCAAACCAAACAAAACAAGAAAATGGCCACAAGAAGTACTCAATTTCTTGAAATAATACATACCGATATATGTTGACCTTTTGACACTTCATCTTTTAGTGGAGAAAAATATTTTATCACCTTTATAGATAATTTTTCACCTTATGGATATGTCTATTTGCTCGATCAAAAATCTCAAGCTGTAAATGCACTTGAGGTGTATGTCAAAGAAGTTAAAAGGCAATAAGACAGAAAAGTAAAAATAGTAAGGTCTGATAGAGGCGGTGAATATTATGGAAAATATGATGAATCAGGATAAAATCCAGGTCCATTCACAAAGTTCATCGAAAGACATGGCATATGTGCACAGTATACTATGTCAGGCACACCTTAACAAAATAGTGTGGTAGAAAGGCGAAATAGAACATTAATGGATGTGGTTAGGAGTATGATGAGTAATTCCTCATTACCCAAATATTTGTGGATGCATGCATTTAAAACTGCAAGCTGAATAGGATTCGCAGTAAGGCAGTTCCTAAACTCCTTTTAAGTTATGGACTGGAGCAGAAGCACGTGTATATAATCCGCATGAAAGAAATTGGATTCTCAAACCATTAGTGGTTACTTTATTGGTTACCTAGAGAAATCCAAAAGGTATAAGTTTTACTGTCCAAACCATAGTTCTAGAATTATTGAAACACGTAATGCCAGATTTATTGAGAATGATGAAGTTAGTGGGAGTACCAACAAATAGATTGTGGATATTAATGAAATAAGAGTTGATATTCCATTCCCCATAAATGTTTCTACATCCACAATTGTTCCAAATGTTGTTCTAGGACAACTAGAACAAAACAATGGTGAACAATATTTGAATGAAGAAGTACCTAATGAAGAACCTAACTTACCACCAATTGACAAGAATGAACCACACGAAATAGCCTTAAATAAACATATAAGGGTGAGGAGACCAGCTATTTCAAATTATTATGTGGTTTATTTGCAAGAGTTAGATTTTGATTGTGGCATTGATAAAGATCCTGTTTCATTTTCACAGGCCATTAACAGTGATAAGTTTGATAAATGGATTGATGCTATGAAAGAAAAATTAAAATCGATGGCTAAAAACAATGTCTGGAAACTTGTTGAATTTCTAGAAGGTTCTAAACAAGTTGATTGTAAATGGGTTTATAAGGCTAAACGTGACTTGAATGGTAATATCAAACAGTATAAAGCTAGATTTATTGCTATAGATTATACTCAGAAAGATGACATTAATTATAAAGAGACTTTTTCGCCTGTTTCTAAGAAAGATTCATTAAGAATAACTATGACTTTAGTAGCTCAGTATGATTTAGAGTTACATCAAATGGATGTAAAAACAACCTTTTTTAATGGTGATTTAGAGGATGAAGTTTATATAGATCAACCTGAAGATTTTTTCATAGAAGGAAAGAATCATATGGCGTGTAAACTTAAGAAATCAATATATAAACTTAAACAAGCTTCTAGGTAATGGTATCTTACTCACATCTTTCGATTTTAATAAAAATATTATTGACCGGTGCATTTATCGAAAGATCAGTGGGAGTAAGTTTATATTTTTTTGTTTTATATGGCGATGATATTCTACTTATTGCTAATGATTTGGGCATCTTGTATGAGACTAAAGATTTTCTCTCTAAGAATTTTGAGATGAAAGATATGAGAGAGGAGATGCATCCTATGTGATTGGAATTTCAATATTTAGAAACAGATTAGAAGGATTGTTGGGATTGTCTCAGAAAGGCTACATTGAAAAAGTTCTTAAGAGATTTAATATCAATAATTGTTCAGTAGGTATTGTCCAATACAAAAAGGGGATAAATTTAGTCTTATGCAATGTCCTAAGAATGATGTAGAACGTAAATAAATGGAATTTATTCCTTATTCTTTTATTGTGGGTGCTGTGAGATATTGGAAGATATTTGAATAATATTCTTAATTAGTATGATTTAGGTAATTAGGGATAGGTAGAGATTTATTTCCTAGTTAATATTGTTTCCTATTGTTTCCTATTTTATATTCATAGAGTTGTATATATAGGGTTTTCTACTATTAATGAAATAATCGATTTCTCTCAATTCTTGTTTATTTACATGGTATCAGAGCCAGGTTCCAATGGAACCCTATCTGGAAATCGATCCGAGAGTTATGCTTAAGTAAGCATCTCTTTGTCAGAGTTGGGTCACCATGAGTGATCCATTTTGTTGTCGGTATGTCTCGCTTGACTCTCCTCAGATTGTACGACATCTTCTCCTACCTGGTTGGGTCTACATTGGTGTAGTGTGAGGCCTTTTGTGTTACAGGTTTTGTTGGTTCGTATGATATTTTCTACCTGGTTGGGTCTACACTAGTGCGGTGTGAGGCCTTTTGTTATACAGGTTTTGGAGCTCTTTGTTTTTTACATCTGTAACAAGTTGAACATGATTAATATCTATGCTTCAACTTGAGGGGGAGTGTTGTGAGATATTGAAACATATTTGAATAATATTCTTAATTAGCTTGATTTAGGTAATTAGGGATAGGTAAAAATTTATTTCCTAATTTGTATTGTTTCCTATTCTTTATATATTTGTTTCCTATTTTATATTCACAGAGTTGTATATATAAGGTTTTTTACTATCAATGAAATTATCGATTTATCTCCATTCTTGTTTCTTTACAATTGTGTACAAAGAAGTGAAAATTTGATTTAAGTAATGAAACTAAATTATCATTGGTGTCTTTTTCTTTAGGCAATCAACTGTTGATTAGCTGGAGGTCAAGCTTAGTGTTTTTCATTTTATTTTGCCATTGGTCTCTGCATCTGTAGTTACCGAATTGGCTTTAGTCACTGAACTGGGGCTGTTGCAGAAGGAATGAAACAGGAGCAATTCGCAGACTGTTTTCAAGAGTAGTAAATTTCACTGCATACATAGATTCAGTCTCAGAAATTGAGAAAAATTTCATAAACAGAATTTTCTTTTTTGGGTACTGGTTAGCTATCTATAATTTCCAAGGCGGAACAAGTTGATAATGAAATTCCTTGTCAAGTGACCATCAAACAGAATGCCAAGCACCAATTATAAGAAATTGAAAATTAGGACTGTCCTGTCATAGCGAATGACATATAGTGACACCCCTTCAGATAGCCCCAGAGAGGACAACAAAACCAGCTAGTCCTACAATAGTAACGCAATCTGGATTTTAGAAAATATTGGCAGTCCTCTTGATCCAAACACCCCATAACATGGCTATATGTAGCATGATTTCAAAATATCATGTCTTTCTACTTCAAAATGTTCTATGTTCTAAGCTCGCATTATTCTCTATACTCGCTATATATCAAATTTAATGAAAGGGACAACCACATGGTTTTGATTAATATGCAGTCAATGAGAGTAAATCCTATTCATAGTTATGAGAGAATATAATTCTTGTTCTGATGTCTCTTAGCTAATTTCTTTCAGGAAAGATACGTCACCAATTGTTGTGAGCTGTACTTGCTATACTTGCCAGAATCATACTAAAGCATACATCAATCATCTGCTTAATGTCCATGAGATGCTGGCCCAGATTCTACTGGAAATGTATGAATATCTGTGTTTGGTAATTATAACTTTTATGTTGATGGTGATTATGTGCCTTGATATTGCAGACATAATACTCACCACTACCTTCTGTTCTTCAAATCAATAAGAGAAGCAATCAAGGAAGGCAGATTCGAGCAATTTCAACAGGCGTTTATTCAAAGAAGACGTGATAATGTCGCTGCAGTTGCGCTATGTGCTTGACATGCTCTTTCTATCCCCTCTTTTCTTTCTTTCTACATCTTTTTTACTTAGCTTGTGCTTGAACGGGACATATTATTTAAGACCATGCTTAATATTAACAGTGAGAAGAATTTATTTTTTATAGGAAAAAAAAAAGGAGGGAAATTTCGGAATCTATTAGGCATTTGAACATTTTACAGAGATTGTGTATAAGAGCATCACCATCGGCTTTCAACCAAAATTGCAAAGTCCTACGTAGCACTCTTAAGTGCAATTGCATCATAAAAGGTACCATTTCCAATTTTGCAAGATTGCAATATTAGAAATAGGGGAGATAATTTCAAGTGATTAAAAAATTTTTGTAGGTCCCACATGTATTATTAAATAATAATTTAAATAAAATTATTTATTGATTTATATATTTAAAATTAATTAATATGTAATTAAAGGTTAATATAGTTATTAATTAAGTATAATTAATATTATTAATTTATTGTATAATTATACTTAATAAAATAAATATATTAATATAATTATCATAAAATTTAAGTTTAATAATATAAAAATTAAAAATATAATTAATTTGATGAATTCAATTTCGTAATATAAAGTATAAAATTAAATTAATATAATTAAATATATTTAATAATATAAATATAATTATTATAAAACTAATGCTCATTGATTAGAAAATTATTGATCATTAATGAATATTTAAATTATTTTAAATAAATATATTTTCTTATTAATGAAATGTTGTTTGATTTATTTAAATTATTTATAATTAATTTTTACAAAAATTATTAATTTTAATATTAATTAATTTATAATAATAAAATTTAATTCATTTAACAATAAAAATAATTTAATAATTTAATTATTAATATTGAATATAATATATTAAAATATTAATTGGATTCTACAAAATTGATATAAATTGAAATTGATATTAATTATAGAAATAAAATGTATTTCAAAGCACATATAAAATTTTAGTGACGTGTCAGTGGAATCCACAGTTTACCATCACAATCCATAGATGGTGATGCTCTAATAGGACAATAACTCATGATGCTGACACCTACGGAATTCTTAGTTGCAAAGCTGCTAACGCGAAATTACTTGGAATATGCGGGTATAAATGCAATCTAAATATGGTAACAATACATGTTTGAAATAAAAATACAAATGCCATAGGGTTAAAGGTTAAACAAATGCATGTATTGCCTTGTAAGCACTCCAGCGCAACATCAATGGTCCTTTATGACTGGCTGAACGTCCTTCTTTAAATGATGTTTCAACTATTGGTGGAACTGGATGATGAAGCCATTGTTGGATTTCTCCAAAGGTTGTTAATTCTTGTGCACAGGAGTCAGGTTCTAATACCAATTATAAGTCCTAACGTGTTCAAGAGAGGAAGTGAATTGAACTTCACAAATTTCTCCTCTTTAGAACACTTTTATGTAGAGCTAGTAATTTGTAATATAACACGATTAAACGATATGGATTTAAATGGATATAAATTTGAATTCAACGAATATAGATCGGAATTGTTTTAATACGATTAAAATACAGAAAAAATGGTATCATAAACAAATTTTACCTGCTTAACCTGTTAAAATACAATTAAATACGATTAAAAATATATAAAAGTTTTAATTATTTTTAAGTCAAATTATATAAAATATTTAAATATATATTATAATATTTTAAATATTTATATATAATACATTATGTTAAAATTAATTGTATTAACATATTTTATATATAAATAAATATTCTATAGCTATTATTTTTATAATTATATTAATATTTGTGTATAATTGTTTCTCGTGTTGTGTATGTATACACGCGTAGATATATTTAGTTGACTGTGTCTAATAATTTCGTGTCATATAACGTGTACACGAGACACGATACGATTAAAACAACACGAAATAAAATATGATACGAAATAGGACACGACATGAAATAAGACACAATACAATTAAATACAATACGAAATAAAATACAATATAATTAGACACAACACGAATTATCAACTCTATTTTTATGCCTTTTACCGGATAGAACACAAATTTCTACTCAATAAAACTTTGACAGTTTACGACAACAGAATGTTACTTGTATTTTGTAACTTTAATTATTTAAAAATGAAACCAGTTACAAATTTATTATTAACAATCTAAAATTATTTTGATGTAATATTTTTGAATCAAAAAGCTTATCCTTAAAAAAATGAAATCCTTGCTTATTTTTTCGGCTTAATAAAATGAAGAGTTTGGCTTTGTCAAGCTCAAAAAATTTTTTACTCTGATTTTGTATTGATAGACCAGATTTAAAACTTATTGAAATGGAGACAATATAAAGCAAAAAGAGAATTTTTTAAAAATGCCAAAAAATTTATAAAATATTATAACATTATCTCCATTTAATGTTTTTTCAAACCTACCAAAAATACCTAAAAAATATTATAAGAGTATCTAAATTCAAAAAGTCACTTCAAAGTATATCAAAAAGTGCAAATATTGTCTATCTCTAATATACTTTGAATATATCTTAGTTCAGTATTCTTACAAAATATTTTGGATATACTTTAAAAATTTCTTGAAAATTCTTAGAAATTTCTTGAGTATATCTTGGGAATTCCTCGAGTATACTCAAGAATTCCTTGAATATACTTTGGGAATACCTTAGAAATACCTTGAGAATTCATTAAAAAATTCTTAGGAATTCATTGGATATACTTTGAGAATTTATTAAGTATACCTTAGTGTATCTTATAATTTATCCATCTTCAACAGTGTTGCTATTAGAGCTGACAATTCGTGTCATGTCTAATCGTGTATGACACGTTTATACGAAACACGAACACGATACGATTAATTAATCATACAAAATATTGAAATACGAACACGATACGGTAATTAAGTGTATTTACACGACACGACACGATTAAATACGATTAATTAAACATATCTAAATGGATACATATTATACGACATGAAACAATTAGACACGAATCTTAAGTAAAAAGTACAAAAAAAATATGCAATAAAATCCCACACAAAATAAAAAATTATTACATTACGTAATTCATTAAAAAAAAACTTAACATAGAAAATTAGAGTCTTTATAATTCATTCAAAAAAACTACAAATTAAAAATTGGAGTCTTGAATCAATTATCATCAGTGTCATTTTCCTTGTACCTGTATATGCATAATACATGTATTAGTACATAGCAAGAATAATATATGAAATTTTTTTTGCTAAAAAATATAAATTGCAAATATCAATTACCATAGAATTATTCGCTGAGATGGAGCAGGATGCAACATTATCCATTTGAATAATATCTTCAATGACTTCGTTAAATTCCATATCATTAGCATTGATAATTTCTATAAACAATAAATATAATTATTAATCAAAGTAGATAATAATGAGCAATAAAATGACAATAATTGAAAGCATGTAAATATGCACAAATTAAAAGAATATAATCTCATTACCAACTTCTCCAAATAGCCAATCTTTTGCGCAAATGAGTGCTTGAATTATCTCTAGTTTTAAAGAACTACAATAATGATCAAGGATTCGATCACAACACTAAAGCTAGACTCAGATGCCATTGTAGATATTGAAATTGTTAGAATATCACGAGCCATTGCAGCAAGCTCATGATACCTAAACTAATTTGCTTTCTAAAATTGTAAAACATCTAAAAGAATATTTCTATCAACTCTTATTTCTTCCAAATATTGTTGCAATTCTGTCTTTTAGTTCGACCATTTGCCTTGAAAATTATCAAACTCCTATTAATCAATAAAAAAACGCGTTCTCTAATTATATACAATCTACATCATTTATACATAGAATAAAAAAATTACAGAAAAAAGAATACCTTAAATTTTTATTTTATCACACTTGATGTTGTGTTTCTGATTTGATCATCCACATGTGACCTTTCAACTGATTCAATTTGAATATTTTTTGCATTTTTTGCAGCATACTGATCAAAAACAAAAAATAGCTTACTTCGAACCTCTTCAAACTGACTTGAATTACTACCATACAGCTCATTATAACTCCAATCCACAAAGTCAATTTTATACTGAGGATCTAGTATCATAGCAATAGCTAGGGTCAAACTAAAATCACTCTAATATTTCTCAAATTTTGCCATCATCAACACAGCCATATTTTTCATGTACTCATCATCTGAAATTATATGCTCTTTCAATGTCAAGTATGCCATAAGCACTGAAGGAAAGAATAAGTTTGTTGTAGAATATTTCGCCCTCGTAAATATACAAGTGATTTCATAAAAAACAACAAGAAAAATGCAGATTTTTTCCCATTCACTCGGTGTTGGGCAACACTTAAAATTGGGGTCATTTAATTCCAAGTGGTAAAAAGCACGTCAATAGCATAAAGCATTTTCAAGCATTAGATATGTTGAGTTCCATTTAGTAGGAACATCTTGCCTTAACCCTTGTTTTCCACCCAAAGCCAATAATCTTACATATTCCAAAAATTTTTCTTCCGAACTTGAGACCCTCTAACATACTTTATACTTTCTCTAACTTTAATAATAGAACTATCAATTGCTCGTAAACCATCTTGTATAACTAAATTCAACACATGCGCACAGTACCTTAAATGAAAAAATTCACCTCCACAAACAAGTGTTTGTCTAATGCTTATTTGGTCCTTTAAAAGCTTAACAAACACATTATTAGCTGCAACATTATCCCAAGTCACACAAAAAAGCTTATTCTCCAATTCCGTTTAACTAAACTTCCACAAACCTTCTCATTAATTGCTACACTAGTATATGAAGGCGACATAAAAGAAAAGTCTAACAATCTTTTATGTAGAACTCATTTATTATCAATAAAATGCACAGTGACAGCTAATTACCCATTAGTAGCAATTGAAGTTCATAAATCACAAATTAAACAAATCATTCCTCAAATTTCTTAAAGCATGCTTTTAATCCTCTCCTTCTCTCTCTTATACATTTTCATCACATAAGATTTCACAGTATTTCTAGAAATAATTGGTGCATTCAAATTTATATAAGACAGTAATGCTCTAACACCAGCAAATTCCACAAAAGATAAAGGCAACTCATGCATAACCACAACAATAATAAGCAACTCACGAAATTTATCATGATCAAATTTAGAAGACATCATAGATAAATTTTGACTAACAATTAACTGATCTTCATCCCAACTATCCTTCCTAACACAATTGTCAATATGTCGTTTAAGATTACCAGTATCATTTTTACTATCATAATTGGCAATATATCCACAATATTTGCATTTGCACCTTACTTTTCCATCTAATGATTTTTTTGGTAACTTTATAAAGAAAGATCATACTGGAGATGTTAATCTTTTTTTGGGCTTCCCTTTCGATTTAGCAATTTTAGTTTCATTTTCCTCTATTTTTACTACATCATCTTCAGTATTTGATGTCTTTTCTATCTCATTTACGCTTGATTCAAGAATCCCTTTACTTACATCCATTTGTAATCACATTAAGAGAAAAATATTAGGAGAACTAAAGATCTAAATAAGGAGCATGAGCCACGGTAGAAGAAAAGCTAGAGAAAGGGCGAAGGACTGAAGATACTGAATTGAAAAAAAATAAAATAAATGTTCTTCTCTTACCTGATTAAGAACGAACAGAGGAGAAGGAGGAGAAGAGATACCACGAATAGAGGAGAAGGACTAAAGGAGGAGGCGAGATGTGCCATGAACAGGCGAGAGGCGCTATGAACAGAGCTGACACGAATAGGCGAGAGGCGCCACGAACAGAGCTGTCACAAATAGGTCAGAGGCGCCACGAACAGAGGAGGAGAGATGAGATGTAAAGTTTGCTAATTAGGATTAATTAGAATAAATCAATTATTTCGAGTGAAAAATAAATAAATTATTTTGAGTGAAAAATAAATAATAAGTTGCTCAATTAAAATTATTAATACGTAAAATTCGTTGATGTAGTTAATTTAGTTAAAATAGAATTAAGTGAGTAGATTGTTAAATTGGGTTGATTAGTGAAATAATAATAATAATAATAATAATAATAATAATAATATTATTATTATTATTATTAAAAAAAAGGGGAACAGAAAAACAAAAAAATTTTTGACGGGAACATAAATAGGGCACAAACTGTCCCATTTCATCATTTTCTTCTTTTCTTCCTCTTCTTCTCTCAAAATCCAATTATAAGTCAGACCTTTTGGATCAGTGGTAAGTAAATTAAGCTTTCTTGAGTAGATTAATCTTGAGTAGATTAAAGATAGATTAAGGGTTAATTGTTGGTGTTATTAGTAAACCTATTTACTCTTCGAATTCTATTTATGTGGCAGAGATTGGAGCTTTATTTTCATGCTCTTAGAGGATGAATTTTAAGAAGTTATAAAAATGAAAGTTGTAGCTTTATGTCTTATTTATATGCATTTGAAACAATTTTTAATGTTTTGGTGTGTATAAAGAGATATCCTCAGATAAGTGTTACTAGTTTCTAATAGTGTGTCAACAGATTTTAGTCCGGTTTTTATTTATTTTCACCTTGTTAGAAGCATATTCAGTGGAAGCTTTACATAAAATTGTATATTTACATGTCCTATACCTGTATACCAAATTTCAGGCTGATATTATTGGTGTAGGTTGAGTTATTGTGAAGAGATTGATGACTGTTCTTTTGATCATAACTGTTTTCTGTGTATCCGGGTTACACTAGTTTATTGTCTTTATTTTTTGAGGTTTATGTAGTCCGAATTAACTAAAGTGTAAAACATACAAATTTTAGCTCTATATCTTAGGTAAATTTCTATAAAAACCTGACCTTAATATGTTAAGTATTTTATGAGTTATGGTTATACTAATAAGGACTGGTCGGGTTGTTACCCTATATTAGACCAGTTAGATATTCTTTAGTGTTTGAGGACTTTAGAGGCAATATCAGATAGAATTGTAAACATGAAAAATGTTTCAAATTGACCTCTCTAAGTGGCTATAAATTTTGACAATAAAAAAGCTTACATGTTATAAGATATGAAATTTTAAAGAAGGAGTCTCAAAACTGTCTTATGATAGAAGACAAGATAACATTTGAAAATATACTAAAAATTGTTTAATAGTTAAAAAATTCTGAAATTTTAATATGTTATAGTGCTATGTGTTAGCTTTAATCAGAATTAAGAAATTTATAAATTGGATAAGTATAAAGAAAGTTATAGGTTAAAGAGTCCTAGGAGGTTATACTGCCACTTATTAGAAATTTTAAATAATTGTTTTAAAACAAATTGTGAATAAATATTCTATTAATGTATTAATCAAATATACTTTCAAATCAGGTCCGCAATCTATGAGAGATCCTCAAGAGCCACAAATTCCATAATTATTGGAGTTGGTAAAACTTTATTAAGGTTTGTACATAACCACATGTGGATTTAATTGAATGTTTTGTTTTTAGGATTGCATTAGTTCAATGATGAACCTGTATGCTTTG